>APFE031168689.1:68111-194402 GCA_000404065.3 Pinus taeda | reverse complement strand
AGGATTTGACATCAGAACTTGGTTGTATTCTCTTTTGTTTATCAATAATAATAGATGACTATCATTATGGTTCCACCCTTATTGTCTTTATAATGATGTTTGAGTTGTATCCTTTCTGACTGATACATTAGTTGCATTTCTTGGATTTTATGCTTGTATTCGTGTTTTTCTTTGCATGTGCAGGTGTCTGTTCACGAAGATCGTGAGGATTGTGACCAGCTGAAGCAAAAGAATGGGAGCGACGACTCTTCTACGAATACTAGCGTTGGATTCGAGGTAGGCCCTCATCATCAGTCTTTACTTTGCAATTAGGAACCTGCGTGTTAGCGTTGTTTGATTGTTGCTAGACCCCATTTAGGCTAGTGGGATCGCCTCTGTCCGCAGAGGGGATTTACCTATACAACAATAGTAATAAATGATATAGGACTAAGGAATACTTAAAAACTATTTCATTTTCTAATCTCATGAATTGATCATGAATTTTGTCAGCAATAAACTTGGCATAGTCAAACATGATGGATGGAGGTTGCCCAAGAGAATAGATTGACAAAAAAGATATTATTATTTTATCAACAAATTCACTTGTGGTGTAGCCTAGCACAATGGATATCATGTCTATGATGTCTTGGCCAAGGCTGGAGAATATTTTCCACAGATAAGGAGGAGAGTCCTTTGGGGTACACTGTTCTACTCTGATGAAGGTCTAGAATAACTGAGCCAGTCTGATAGATGTGAGGGTAGGGTATCTATTCAACATATCTCCAATGGAAAGGGGAGTTAGACTTTGGCTTGGTTGTAATTGTAGCATTTCATTAATAGATTCAGAAGTGATGGTAAATAGAACAGCATGGTCAGGGGTTCTCACTGCCCTTTGTATGGGATCATAGTTCATGTGACAATAATGTCCAATCTCTAGGAATATATGCACCCTAGGGAACTGGTACTTGGGTAAACCTAATTCCCAAAGTCCAATGGAGTCTGCTTGGATCAAGTACTAGTCTCTATACTTGCAGAAAAGTTTCAAAGGGGATTTTGAGACAGAGGTATCTTTAATCTGGAAATCTTTGTCTGCAAGTGGGAGATGGTCTAAATCCCTATGGGTGTTCATAATGGGCATGATATTTAGTGCAATTGGGGCTTCCATCCTTGGTTCTTGTGGATACAAGGACGGGGACAAAGGCTTTACAATAAATTGGGATGAACTAGTCTGTTTTAGGTTGTTTGAGAGTCACCAGGCAACTTATCTAACTAAATCACTTAGCATTTAAAGTAATTCAATTTTAGGCTTGGCAAGAAAATATGGTTTCTCAGTGACATTGGGGTAAATACCTAGTTTTGGCTGCTGAACAGAGAAATGGCGACTGCACATTATTGGTAGGAAGCGCACAGGTCCACAAGGTGGTCTGGAGTTTAACAGCTGTGGAAAGTTGATGTTTGGTAGTAGGTTGATAGTTGAACATACTCTATGCTTTTCATGGAAGTGAGAATGTTATTTTCATGATAAAAAATGAAAAAACTATGTTTTTTAGTTTTATACGTAAAGTCAATGATATTGGCAGGTACATTGGGAAAAGGACAGTTGGCACTGCCAGAGGATGTGACATTTTAGCGTGTAGTGGAGGCAGTAAGCGAAATTCATCACACCGCTTTTTGGGATAAGTGGTTTTGGGGGAAGGTCGTCCGATGCCATTCATCGGGCTCCACGTACTGGCAGGGTGAACATTGAAACTACTCACATTGGGCTAGTAAAGGTCGGCCTTCAGAGGCCGCCCAATGTGAGTATGGGCCGTTGGATCTGAAGGGGTCAGATTGCATGGTGATCGGGGCAATGATTTGACTGGAGAGTTGATGGAGGGGCCCAACAGGATTTAATGAGCAGAAAGTTTTAATTAACTACATATTAGGGAGGCTTAATGACATCAGGGGCAATTTGATTGATGGAAATGGTTATTAATTAATCAATGATTGATTAATTAACCCTTTTTATTCGGTGGAGGTTTATGGTTCTTAATTAGTTACTGATCGACTTAATTAATCCATTTAATTAGTTTTTTAATAAGGCTTATGTTTCAAACCTTGGGGGCAGGATATTTACGATATGGGGTTTAATAAAATATATGGGGAAGGGTTTACTTTTAGGAGTTAAATTAAATATAATGGAAATTAAAAGCTAATATGAAATGAAAGTAGAAAAGTGTGTTTTTGCACTAAGTATAATGTGTTTAACATTTTTTTACGTATTCGCATTTACACATTATAACTTAGGCTAAATGTATTTTGTGGGTTTTTGTGAAAAAGGGGTTTTGCATGGGGGTAATTACTTTCCCTAGGCAAATGGTGCTTTTACCTTAGGAAAAGAGTTTTTTTAGATAAAATGAATGAATTATGGAGGGGTGAATGTTGGTAAGGGTCTTTAGTACTTAAACCCTATAAGTTATTGGGCCGAGGGTCCTATCCCTCCAAAAGTTAGAGAAATGTTTTGAGCCCCTTTAACTTAAGATTTTAGGTACTTTTGCCTTTACTCATGGGAAATTAGTGAAATTAAAAGTAAAATGAATGGGGAAATTAGTCATTTGACTTTGTAAATGTTAATGTTCCATTATCATCCACATTATTAGCAACTTGATGATGAAAGTAAATGATATGATTTTATCCAATCAATCACCATAATTCTGCAACCATCCAACTACTTAACCATCTACTCATCCTACCATTTTTTTACTCTTTATTAGGGTGCACTTAAGCTAGCAAACCCTTATCAAAACATTTTTCTTTTCTTTTACAATAGAAATTTATCTAAGTCTATCCTTATTACATCCAAGGGCGTAGATTAAATAGTTGAGCTCCTTTTATTAACTCTACCTATCTACTTATTTGCCAAGATTAAACAGTTTGGTCACATTTTATTCTCTATCTATAAACATGAAATTCAAAACATGGAATAACCAAGATTAAACTGTTTGGTTACCATGGATTGTGGCCTAAATAACAAGTTGCACACAATCATTATTTTGCATAAAAAAGTAAATAATAGTGGCATTTTGACTAGCACACCTTCCTAGTATTTTCTTTCTTGGGGTTCATTTTCCATCTTTTTTGACCTTTTTCATTCTTTTTTCCTTTGATTTTTCTTTTAGGACATACACTTTTTACATTTTTTATTGTTTTTTATTTCTTGAATATGGAAAACATTTGCAGAAAGCAAAGGTATGTACTTGTTACAGTTTTAACCTCATCCATTCAAAAATTATGACACCTATTGGTATAGGAACATAAGAGTGGCTCCACTCGGGGATGGCATTTCTTGGTGGAATGTCAAGAACGAGTAAATCAATGGCCTTCTGAACTCTGTCATTTTACTTTGCTACTTTCCCTTTTACGTTGCTGCTTTATTGATATTTATTGATAGTGAAACTTTTGGATCTTAGGGCCTTCTCCTCAGGCTTCAACTCCAAAATTTACCATCCAATCCACATTAAACTTTATGAAGGATATAATATGTACAAGTGATTAGTGGAATCAATGACTGGGATCTATATAGTGCTTAAGCATTCGACCATTGACTGGTCCTCCTTCTACTTCTGCACCATCCAATTCTTTAAGAAAATAAGCATTATTGCCTCTAAAAGCATAAATAATGTAAGGATCTTTCCATAGGAAGTCAAACTTCCCATGTTTCCCTTTATCCTCCCTCCTTGAGTCCCATTTCAAAGCTTTATCTCCTAGATAAAAATCTTATGCCTTCATTCTTTTGTCAAAACCTTTCTTAATTCTTTCCTACACAATCTGGGATCTGATATACACCTCCTCCCTAGTTTGCTGCAAGTGAATTGTCTGATTGATCCTCCTTTGAATATCATTTGGCTCAAACTATGATTCTTGGAGTAATTTCATCCCTGGGGTTCCCAAAGAAGATTGGAAGACAACCTCCATTCCATAGACCAGCTGGTAAGGACTGGTACCAATGGATTTCTGTGTGGTCAGCCTATCTACCCATAAGGCATTTACTAGTTTCGTATTCTAGGTTTTCTTGTTATCTTCCAACAATTTTTTGATGATATTCATTAAGCTCTTATTTGAAGACTCTACAAGTCCATTTCCTTGGGGATAGTAAGGTGTGGAGTGACCAAGGGTTATATGATATTTGTTGTAGAAATCAATCATCCTTTTTTATTTAAAGGTTGTTGCATTGTCTGTGATGATTTTGGTGGGGCAACCAAATCTTGACAAAATATTGACCTGAAGGAAACCTATTATGACTGTATCAATGGCTTGTCTTGAGGGTATGGCTTCTATCCACTTGGTAAAATAATCTATGTTAGTTAAGATCCATGTATCTTGGGCAGAGGACGGGGGGATGAATTTCACCAATGAAGCCAAGACCCCACTATTGAAATGGTGTTTCAGTAGATATAGGTTTCAAAGGTAATGGCAGTAGTTTTCTTTTTCCTTCAAAAATCTGACATTTGTGGCATGAGGTTACAAACTTCTTTACATCAGTAAACAAAGTGGGCCAGTAAAAACCAGCCCTCAAAATATTATTAGTTGTTGTCTTCCAATAAAGAAGTACCCCATAGTCACCTGCATGAAACTCTCACAATATTTTGTCAGATTCTTCCTTTAACAAACAAGTTAAGAGGATGTCTTCATGATTTTTCCAAAATAAAGCGTTGTCAATTATGCAAAACCTCAAAGATTTTATTTTTAAGAACCTACTTTTAGTCCTAGATAACTCTGGAGGAGCTTGAAGATTTTGTAGAACATATATTATGTTAGCATACCATGGTGAATCTATAAAGGCTTGACTAATCTATGGAGTCACCATCTCCTCTTCATTATCCAATTCTGTAATGAAGTTTATGTCTAGGGCCTGGTAGTTTGATTCGACCATGAGCTTGGCTAAACCTTAGCCTTTGATCAATTTTTTAGGTTTAATTTCTAAATCATACTCTAATATTTTGGTTATCCACTTCCCCCTCTTTCCATCAGGTCCATCCTGCGTTAGAATGTCTTTGACTACTGCATTGGGAACATAAGCCACTATATGAGAATACAAGATATAAACTCTGAAATCTTTAATGGCTTTAACCAAAGGAAAAGCATGCTTTTCCATTATATTATACTTTAAAGGTACATATCTCAGGGCTTTACAGAAGAAGGCTATTAGTTGTTCAAAACCTTGATCATTTTTCTGCAGTAGGACTGCAGAAATTGTGTGTTTTTATGCAAAAGAAAATATGATGAACTCCCTATCAAACATTGGCTAGATGAGAACTAGTGTTTGTGTCAGGGCCAGCTTTATATTTTCAAATGACTTTTTAGCCTCTAGATTCCATTTAATAGTCAAATATTTATTTAACATGTTGTTTAGTAATCTAATTAACTCAGCTAAACTAGAGATAAATGTCCTCAAAAAGTTTATTTTGCCTAAAAATGCTTGAAGTTATTTGATGTTCCTGGGATGTGGTATCTGCAAAATGACTTCAATTCTTGTTGGGTAAATCCAAATACCATCTTTGGAGATAATGTGGCCTAATAGTTTTCCTTCTTCCAACCCAAACAAAGATCTTTTAGGATTCAGAGAAATCCCATACTTCCTACACTTAGTAAAAACCTGCCTAAGATGACCCAGGTGTTGTTGATCTGATTTAGAGAATACTATGATATCATCTAGGTAGATTACTAGGAAGTCATGGATTTCCTTAGCAAAGGCTATGTCCAATTCTCTTTGAAAGGTGGCCCCTGACTTTTTAACCCCAAATGGCATTTTCACATACATGAAATTGCCCAATGGTGTAGTGAATGCAGTCTTTGCTTGATCATCTAGGTGGACTAGGATTTGGTTATAACCAGAGAACGAATCTAGCAGTGAGATTATGGTGGAACCTATTACCCTCTGTAATATTTGATCCATTTTAGGAAGAGGATAGTTATCCTTAAGTGAAACTGTATTTACATTCCTAAGGTCAACACACAATCTAATTTCGCAAGTTTTCTTTCTGGTAGTTACCAAATTAGAAACCAAATCTGAGAATCTAATTGGTGCAATAATCTTGGCTTCATATAGTCTTTTTATCTCTTTTTCGGTAGAAGGCAGTAGAATAAGGTTAATCCTTCTGAGCTTCTGTCTAAAAGGATTTTGGTTTTCTTTTAATGGAATAGTGTGTTGTATTATGATAGTATCATAGGATTTCAAGTCCTCATAATTCCAGGCAAAAACATCTTGGAATTCCTTTAGCAGTTATATATATTTCACTTTTTCATTGGGAGGTAATGTTTTTGAAAGTTTTATCAATTTAGGATCCTCTTCAGAACCTATGTTACATTCCTCAATGTTTGATTTCAAGGGATCCATTTTAGGCTTTTTAGGAATCTTTGAATCAAATAAGTTCTCCAAATGAGTTAATCCTTTGGGTAAAAAATTGTCTTTAAGATTAACGACTTCAGATTCTTCATCCATTGCTTCATCTATTTCCATTTCTTTTAGATTTCAAATATCTTATTTTGTAAAATTTGTGGGATGAAATCTATCTATCTGATCATCTTCTACTTTTTTAATTTCTACTTCATCAGTGTAATCAAAATCTAATGCTATGTCTATGTCTATGTTGTTATTTACAAATTCCTCATCTAAAGTCAAAAAATTGTTAATTTTTTTATCATTCTCAAATACTTTCCAGTTCTTTAAGTTGTCAGGAATGGCAGGTCTATGCCTAACCTCAGTAGTGTACTAATGGTTGGGCTAAAATGGCAACTTG
Organism: Pinus taeda; assembly: GCA_000404065.3. Lineage (NCBI taxonomy): Eukaryota > Viridiplantae > Streptophyta > Pinopsida > Pinales > Pinaceae > Pinus > Pinus taeda. Next base: position 187,644 of record APFE031168689.1, on the reverse strand, counting down.
AAAGTACTAGTAAATATGGCTAAATTGTGAGCTTGCATATTGTGTTTTCCTAGAAAAAAAGCAATCTTGATTTCTAAAAAACTCTTAAGTATTTCCACAAGTGTACCTCTATAAAATCCTAACCTAGGATCCCTAGTCAAATAAACAACATTAATTTTCTTGATTACCAACTCAGAGTCTCCCATAATAGAGACTCTTATGGCTCCTAACCTTTTGATTAGTTTCAAACCTAACAAAAGTGCTTCATATTTGGCCATGTTGTTTGTACATTTAAAGTTCAATCTGTAGGCATGACCTTCTCCATGATCATTTTCTAAGATGTAAATCCATACACTTACTCTTGCACATAGTTTTTTTACTGACCCATCAAATTCAAGATGCCAAAGAATTTCATGCTCATAATTTTCACTATCTGGGGGAACGAAATCTTTTTTGACTAAGGAATCTAGGTCATTTTTGTTATCTAAAACCTCATGAATTTGGATATTTTGATTTTATTTTAATACTGTAATTTCTTGTGGTTCTGCTGTTATGTTGTTTGAAGTGTCTTCTTGATTAGTTTCAGCATTGTAAAGTATGAAAGAATCAATATTAGAATGCACTGAATATATAGGAATGTTTTGAGGCCTCTCCTATGTACTCACTACATACTTCATCAGAGTCTCTCTATACAATTTCTTGGGATGTCCAAAGACTGATATGGTAGCATACGACATGTCAAGTTGTAGAGATCCCTGGAGTTTGGCACCCCAAGATCTAGACAACAGCATACCATACTTAGGTGGTATATCAACAACAACTATGTCCATAAGTATGCTCTTAGCAGGGTATTGAACTAGGGAAACACAAAAATATTTTATAAGGCTTAAGCACTTAACTTTGCTTGAATCAAAGGAAAACAGATCCTTGTAAGGCCTAGTGATATCCAGGTTTAGCTTTTCCATTACAAACTTAGGCATGAGATTATGTGAAGCCCCATAGTCAAGCATGGCATTATGCAGGATTTTATCATGGATGTTAAGGCTGATGTAGAAGGGTGGTATCCCTCCTTCAACCGGCTTCCCATTAACATCAGGTCCGAAATTAACTCAGGTTGATCATCAAATAGATTCAGAGAGTCTTCATTCTCAAAGAAGTTTAAAGATTTACTTATTTGAGATCTATAAGTTTCATGTTTAACCAATTTTGTCAGAGGCACTGAGATTTTGAGTTTGGCTACCTCTCATCCCAAATTGAAAGGCATAGGGGTTTTATCTATTTGAAGATTTGAAATCTTAGCACCAAATTTCTGAGTAGTCTGTTCTTCTTTTTCATTGTTTGGAATGTTTTTAATTGGATTTACTAATATAATTTCTGGATGTTGTTCCACTGTTCCCTTAAGCGGGAGCGAAGTGGAAGGTTGCTCATTAGAGGGTTGGTTATCAGTTAGATCTTCAATGATGGGACAGGGAGGGTTTTGATGTGGTCTAGAAAGGATTTGTAGTGTTTTTGTAACTTGAGGATTTTGATTTTTAGCTTTTACTTTCTCAGGTTGATTAGGAACTTCTCTCTTGTTCTGATCTAGAACATCAGTGTTCTTCTTCCTTCTCAAATTGTATTGTTTATGCACTTCGAAAATAGTGGAGTCATACCCTTGCTTATAGTCGAAATATTCTTCAGTTTGAGTCTGTAAATGTTGAAGCATATATAATTCTTGATCATCCTAAGTTAGGAAAACAATTTCTTCATCATCTAACCCCATTAGGTTGATTTGGGTGTCTATTTCAGGGTCTTCTTGGCGAGAAGTTTTAGCATAATTTTCTTGGAAATGTGGTATAATGTTCTAATCAGGCCCGTTTTTACCAGTGTTTTCGTTCTAGTTCTTCCTAAAGTTTTGATTCCTTACTGGATTAGCCTGTTGGTTATCCCAGTGTGGTTTCCTTTCAATGACTTCTATTCTATCCATCAACCTTTCCATTCCTTTAGCTAAAACATCCATTTTTTTTATCAAAGGGTGAAGTTTCATCTTTCAGAGTTGTTCTTCTCTTGTTTCTAACCCCAGCCATTTTGGATAGTAGATTAGTTTCTACGTTTTGCTATCTTCAAGTGTAGGGGGGTTCCTTTTTCTAAGTTGAAAAGCCATATCTGTGTCAAATCCATCTGTAAACTTAATCAGGGCTAAGCCCGGTGGAGGCATAAGGTCAAGTAGGATTGCATTATATACATTGCTAAACATAGTACAGTAGTCCTAAATAGTTTTGTTTGGTCCCCTTTTAAGGTCTTCATATTCGAAAAGAATTTGAAGGGGGTTCTTTTTCTTCTCCCACCTATTTAAGAATTGTTGGCAAAATACTTCTAAACTATCTGTACTCTGGGATGCAAAGATCTATACCATGTTCTCACTTCTCCAGCTAGAGTTTGAACAAAGATTTTGATTTGAACATCTCCTATGTCAATCTCATGGAGTTCAAAATAATCTATCATTTTCTTTATGTGGTGTTGTGTTGTGTAAGTTCCAGTGCCATCAAATAAGGTAATTTTACTCTGATAATCAGTTGGTAAGGCACCTTGAGGAGCAAGCATCACAAGCGGGGCATATTTGAGTGCCATAGCTCTAAGTTGGACAGGATTGAGAACAGGAGTTGTGGTAACAAGAATATTTGGGACAACAAGGGGAGTTGGGGTAACAGGGGTAATGGGTATTTGAGGGGTAGTGATGGGTTGATGGGGGAGTGAAGGTATGAATGGAGATAAGGGATGATCTTCATAGGTGTGGGGAAATGATGGTGAGCAAAAAGATGTTGAAGCTATTTCATAAAGTTTAGGAAGTCTATTAGTGGTAAGGGATGACTGAGGGGAGTTCAGAAGGTACTGGTCAACTGACAAGTTGGCTCGTTGAACTTCAAGTTCTCTTGTGAATTCTGGGTCTAGGACTATGTACTCCACAAGTTCACTCTCGAACTTGGTTCTAAATAGAGATAGGTCAAAATACTCATCAAAAGGGATGTCTTCAATGAATAACCACTCAACAGGGCCTGAGTTGGATCTAAAAATAGGTCTAGGGCTTACTGAACTTTCTTGCCTTCTGATTATTCTCATAATAAGGTTGGGATTTTCAAATACAGGGAGAGGATTTGGATCAGGGTTGGCCCTGGTATATTGAGTTCTCCCTGAAGCCAGATTTCAAGCTTTTTATGATTATTTTTATTTTTATGAACTTTTTAAAATAACTTCTAATAACCCTTTAAGACGCTTAAAAATAAAAATTTGAATTCTCAAAGGTTTATTAAGGCTGGGGGTTTTGAATCCCTAGTTTGGTCACCACTATGTTATCACTCAGATGTTTTACCTAGAAGTTATCAAAGAAGGAATAGTCTGAGGTAACCACAAACCTAATCTTTTAGAATCGGGTTCTAGCCAACCTAAGTCTAGAGATGGCTCTCTCTTTATAATTTAACTTTGTTTTAAGTAGGATTTCAGGCTAGTTCTTGGTGCTCATGATTGTTTGTTTTGATTGGGTGGTGGAATTAATGAAATAGATGGGTAGAACAAATATTCAGGCCATTGGGCTATGGAGTCAATCAAGAAAGGCTTAACTGGATTTGATCTATCACTGAGGTAAGAGTCCATAGGGAAGGATAGCACAACAAAAGCAAATATGTAGGTTTAAGTGGGTGAAGTAGTCCTAACTAGGGCAAAGGGCAATGAAGAATCCTTAACCATGATTAAGATGAAGAAATGAAGGATGATCAGGAGCAAAGGGCAATGATGAATCCTTTACTATGGGCCAAAGAGGGGTAAACCACAGAATTAAGGGAGCAACTAAGAATTCCCAGACCAAGGAAATTTAGTTGAAAACATAAAGAAAGCAAACAGTTAAAACAAAGAGCACATAAGCTATTTATGATGATATCATTCCTTATTTGCTTTACAGATTTAATAAGAAAAACATATGAATATTCATAACATGAAGAGAATACAATATTTAAACATGAGGAGATGATACCTATTTGTTCCAACTATGCACGACAATCCAATGAAATGTCCTTAGCTTTATTTCATTTCTAGAAAAACCAATCCAGTGTTGAGTAGAATAGCTCCTTGGCTCAAAAATAAAATGTCTATAGAAATGTATTTTAATCCACCCTAATTAATTCAATTTGTGAAGTATTTATACAAAAATTGATACAAAATGTCTCATAACTATATGAGAATTATTCTAGGAAACAAAACATATCTTCAACACGAAGATAAAGACAGATGGAGAACTATCTTCTAGTTGTCCCTTTTATTTTGACTATGCTAGCTGATGTAACTCAGATTTGGCTCTTTCAATTGCTTTGTAGTTATGTGCTGGATTCAATTTATATCTTCTACCTACTGATACTCTTTACTTGTTTTGTTTTTATCTTGTCTTACACTTTTTACCTGGCAGCCATGTTTGACCATGTAGATTTACTATAGTAACTTATAGTAAATCAATCAAATTTGTCCACCATTCACTGTCAAGTAATTTCATGCTTATCATTTTTCCTGAAAATCTCATCAGCTTCTGTGTACTTAGAAAAATTTGGCTTGCTTATGAACAAGTGCTTGACTTCATGCTCTATATAGAATAAATTCTCAAGACCATCATATAACACCTTTCCAGTGGGCAAAGGTTTCAACCCTAAAGTACTAGCTTGGATTTTAGCCAGCTTATTTAACCTTTCATTGTAATCTTCCTCGGTCATCAGCTTGTCATTTATCACCACAGGACTGGGAAGGCCTTTTTCTCTTAAAATGCCATACTTTAGCATAAAGTTGTCAATGTTTGCTTGGATGCTCTAACATCTTCTCTCCAGATTGAGCATTAAGTTCCTTTTGGTGAGAACCTTTTTGATTTCTATTATTGTTGTTGTTTTGTCTTTATCTCGAGTTCATCAAGTTGATATCTGTTTTTTTTGTTCAAAAATGTGATTAATTGATTGGCTTCTTCAGGTTTATTTCCCAATTCCTCCACTATCTTGTGGATTACTTTTGTGGCTACTTTAACCAATTCAGTTTGTTCAAAAATAAACTGAATGGAAGGCCAAACCTCAATTATGGAATCAATGATGTTGGCCCAAAGGATTTCTTTCATGTCTCCCAATGGCTCTTGTAATGTTAAGTCCTTTTCAAGGGCTTTTATCCTGTCTACCATCCTTTGGTTCCTCTGAGCTTCTTCTTTCTACTCTATTTGTGCAAGTTTACAATTAGTTTCTAAACTTGACACTTGTTCTCTAAGTTTCTTAAGCTCAGTGGCCTGGATATCATTTCTTCCATGGCCTTGATCAATTCTGCAATCTTCTCTGTTGGTGTCTTTGTGTTGGTTGATGTAGATGTTCCTGCTGAAGTACCTGTTACTAGCAAAGCAGTTAGTGGTGGAATTATTGGTGCTATTGTAATAGCCAAGGTGGAGGGAACTACTGTGAAAACTATAGGTATTATAGTCTAAGGAGTGGTGGCCAACTCACTCTGTTTGGATTGTATCAAATTATCTAATTATTTCTCAGTTTCCTTTAACTTTTCATTAAGCTTTAGGACCAAGTCCATAACCTCTTCCTCCTTTTTGGTTTCCATTACTTCAGCTATCTAAGGATGATGAAGAGGAGGGATCTTGAGCTATTTTTTCAGTGCAGCTATGTCCTCATTTTTCTTCTTGATAAGCTTCTCTACAGATTTCACATCCTTGGGATCATGTCCCAGCTCTATGACCAAGTTCTCTAAGGACTTTATCCTGGTGTCTTTGGCCTGTGAAGAGGCCTTCTCGAACTGGAATTGTGCTGACATGTTATTCAATGAATTCTGAAGTTGGTGGGTTGCTATTTCTTTGTTGGTCAAGGTGGAATAGACCATTTCACCAGTTTTCTTATGTAATTCAATTTGGTCAATAGGATGGATATCATTTTCCAATACCTCAAAATCTGTTTTAAGATAGTATGCCATGGATTTAGGTTGTTGTGTGGTTGGCTTCAAAAACTCATCTGCATTTTCCCTTCTTTTATGTCAAAGGCTGACATCAGCATTTTTTGTTTTGTTGAATTGAGGCTTCTATGATCCATATCAATTTAATGAGAAACTTTTCAGTGTAAATCACATGAAATTTCATTTGTCGACACGTTTCGAACCAACAAGTGTGGTTCATCGTCCAGACAAGTTGAAGAATCAAATCCAGCCTTGCATATTAAATAGTAAGAGCAGAACACCCAACAACTATATTTCGTAACGTCTATTTTGACCAATGGCTAAATTTGATCGGGAAATGGTTAGTTTAAGGGCACAACCTTTATTTTAATAATTAAGTCTATTCCAAATAATATTAAATTGAAAGTTAGTCATCTATTTATTAAAATAAAGGTTTAAGGGACTTAAAATAGATAAATTATAAGATAAATTAATTTAAACTAACAGTTAGTTTAAAATTATTAATATATATAATAATTAGTTAAATTTTATTAAAAGTTAAAGGGTTATTTAATGAACTTATAATTCGAAATATATATTAAATAAAATTAAATATAAAATAAAATCAATTATATATTAAAAATTAATAAATATATAAATAATTAGTTATATTTTTATTAAAAGTTAAAGGGTTATTTAGAACTTATAATTCGAATTATATATATTATATATATATATAATATATATTAAAACAAATTAATCATAAAATAAATTCAATTTAAATTATACAAATTAAAGGGTTAGAAAGAATATATTATTATTATTATATTAGCATGTTATCTTAGATTGATATCAATATATAGAATTATTAATAGAGTTAGGAAGGAATAATTGTATTGTAACATAATAGAAATATCATAATAATATTCAATCAATTTTATTAATAAAGTCGAGAACCTATACCTAAGTAAATAAAAACCCTTAAGAGCGACTAAGAGGCAAGTGTAGGGACCCAACCACTAAAGAATATCCATAACTAATACAATAAATTGAAACGACTCGTCAAAGACAAATGGCCAAAGAGAGAAGGATATGGAAAAACAAGGGGAGGATTAGACCAAGAACTAGCTAAAAAGGAGGGAGAGGAGGAAGGGAAGAAAACAACTAGGAAGAGAGGGTTGGGATCTAGCAACTACTAATCTTCCATCCATCCTCTCTATTGAGATTGTTTGGTCTTTTTTCAATCTCAAGGGCTAAAAAGACCGAACAATCTCAATAGAGAGGATGGATGGAAGATTAGTATTGCTAGATCCCAGCCCTCTCTTCCTAGTCGTTTTCTTCCCTTCCTCCCCTCCCTCCTTTTTAGCTAGTTCTTGGTCTAATCCTCCCCTTGTTTTTCCATATCCTTCTCTCTTTGGTCATTTGTCTTTGATGAGTTGTTTTGATTTATTCTATTATCTATGGATATTTTTTAGCGGTTGGGTCCCTTCCCTCGCCTCGTAGTCGCTCTTCAGGGTTTTTATTTACTTAGGTATAGGTTCTTGACTTTATTAATAAAATTGATTGAATATTATTATGACATTTCTATTATGTTACAATACAATTATTCCTTTGTTGAATTGAGGCTCCTGTGATCCATATTAAGTTTAAGAGAGATTTTTTGGCATAAATCACAAGATATTTCATTTGTCGACGTTTTTCAAACCAAATAGTGTGGTTCATCGTCAGGACAAGTTGGATGAGCAAATCAGGCATTGCGTGTTAAATAGATAGACCAGAAACTCCAATGGTAGTATTCCATGACCAGGTAACGGCTATATTAACAACGGCTAGATTTGACTGGATTAGGGAAAAACCAATATTTAATTAAAAAATTAACTTTGGTTATTTAAATTCTTTTTAAAACAAAAGTAAAGGGACCCTTTTTAACCACCTATAATTATAAATATATCTTAAAAATAAATTATAACCTAAATTAATTTACATTAATAGTTAGTTATCAAAGTTGTTATATCTAAAGGGTTAGAGTAATTAAAAGTTAATTATGAAAATTATTAAATATATAAAAATACATAAATATCTAAGATTTATAAGTCAAAGGGACTGTTCCATTATAAATATTAAATTAATTTTAAATAATAGTTAAATATAAAAGTTTAACAAATAATAGATTAATTTTATTTTTTTTAACTGAAACGGTTAAGTTTTATTGATAGAAAGCAGGTCGGGCAAAGCCTAAACGACCATTACAATTTTCAAAAATGATGAAAGCACTCTTTCCACTTAAGGAATAGTTGCCTTGGTCGGAGTTTTTGCATTTATGCTAATCATTCCTTCTTGTAGAGAGCATCCAATATTTTCCAATCTGTCTGCGTCTTTGTCTAAGCCTCTGAGAATGTGGCAGATTTGAACCGAAGGGAGGTCTTTCAGAGTTTTGTTTACTCTTGCTAGTTGTTTATTCAGTGTCGAATCCTTGAGCCTTTTCTTTTTTACCATTGTTTTTATCAACAATTCTAAATCACCTATGATTAGAATTTCGTTTGCGTTTTCTTTTCTGGCCATTTGGAAGGCTTTCAAGAGACTAAGAATTTCAGCTTGGTTGCTGGTTTTCAGTCCAATACCCCAGCTGAATTCGTCTTTTTTCCAATTTTGAAAGAAGATCACACCTCCTGCTCCTGACCTCCCTGGGTTGCCTTTTGAGGCTCCATCAAAGAAAATAGTGCACTTGTCCTGGGATTTCCACCATTGATGGAAGTTGTCCTCTGATTCATGGATATGCCATCTTTCCTTGTGAATTGGGTGCATATTTATTGAATGTCTGGCCTTTCCTGTATAATCTTCCAACCACGCCCTTTCTTCGCTTCTAAGGGATTTGTCTTCCTTAATTGAAGAGTGATTAAGATTTTCTAAGAGGAGGTTCTTTTCCTATTCCGCCACTTTTGCTGCAGGCAGCTTAGTGTTATTGAAAATATTCTCACTCCGGGCTAACCAGATTTTCCAGCAAACATATTTTGGAGCAGCTATCCACACTTTGTGCCAAATTGATTTACTGACAGTACGATGGGGATAGCTAGCATTCCAAGAGGTGAACATGGTGGCTTTCGTGCTTTGAGTTGGGGGGCTCACATTCAGCCCAGTGAAGAAGATGGACCATACCTCCTTCACAAAATCACACACTATGAACAGATGATTTGCAGTTTCTGGATCTCTTTTGCAGAGGACGCATCTGTGTGGCCCTGCTATATTCCTTTTGCACAAATTTTCTCTAGTCATAATTTTGTTGTGAAATAATGCCCAGAAGAAGAAATTGATTTTGGGGATGCTAAAGCTATCCCAAATCTTCTTCCACACAGTTTCTGGGTATGGCCAGTCTTGCTTGCTTTGCATTTGATAGTATCCTTGGCTTGTTGTGTACACTCCATTATTGCCCTAGCCCCAAGCGTCTTCATCATTAGTGTGAACTAGAGAAAAGTCAGATATTACGTCATTGAGGGCAACCAACTAAGCGTTTAATTGCTCGGGGATTCTGGGGAAATTCCATCTCTACCAATTTCCTTTACTATCCCATTCTGAGATATCCTCGATTTTTCGAATGCCTTTTGCTCGAAGCTAATCTCTAATCTCAGAAATCTCCTTGTTTTCAAAAAGAGGGTGGTGTCCCATGATACAGTCTTTCCATAGCTTTGTTTATTTTCCATTCCCTAGAATACGATACAGGTGGGTTCTGAAAAACTCGATGCCTCTGTTGCATAGTTTCCAGTCCTGCGTGCCTTTTGGGGATTTCTCCGGCTTGAAGGTCTTGATAGACTGATTTTTGAGATATTTTTGCTTGAAGATCTAGCTGACTGGGTGGTTAGGCTCAGCAATAGCTGCCATAAAAACTTGCAGCCCAGAGCTAAGTTTGTGTGCGCAGGATCACGTATTTGAAGTCCTCCTTCCACCATTGGTCGTTTCATAGTTTCCCAACAGATTAAATGAAATCTATTGGTGTTCCTGCGCCCTCCGTTCCACAGAAAATTGTGCATGAGTCTGGAGATTTGATCTGAGATGAATGTTGGAGCCATCATGAGAGAAGCTTGGAATGTGGGCAAAGCCGAGAGGATAGATTTAATAAGCGTAAGTTTGCCACATGTAGATAGCCAAAAGCCTCCCCATGCTACTATCTTCTTTTTGAATTTTGAGATTACTTCCTCCCACAGATGATTACTGTTGGAGCCCAGCATTATACGGAGACCCAAGTATTTGATTTTTTTCCATTCTGTGTGCCCTGTATATCCCAGATATTCTGCAATTTTCTCAATTGTCTGTTGGTCTATATTCCAACCGTACACCGCGCTTTTCCTCTCACTTACCAGTGCTCCCAAGATGCTACAGAATTTCTGGAGAATGGTTCTGAAGGTATTTTCTCTATTCTTGAGGAGCCCCCCCCACCCCCCACCCCCCCCCCCCAACAAAAGAGAGTCATCAGTGAAGGCAGATTCACTGGTTCTATACTTTCAAAATTTGATCCTGGTATACGCCAATTTGTTTTTCCAAAGTCAACTTTCTGCTTAAGGAATCTGCCATCAAGATGTAGAGAAAGGGTGAAAGAGGACAACCCTGCCTCAGGCCCTTGGTGGCTAAGAAGAAGTTTGCAGGTCTGACATTTATCATTGGTGCTATCCATATCTTCTCTAAGCAAGCTTTGATTAGATTGATGAAGTCCTGGCTGAAACCAAAAGTTGATAGAACCCTGTATAAGAAAGAGCGATTAACGCTGTCAAAGGCATTACACATATCTATTTTAATGAGCACACCTTGTTCTTTTTGCGAATAACTGGAGTACAGAGCTTCCTATACTTGAATGACATTATCTTGAATGTGTCGCCCTTTCACAAAACTACCTTGGGCAGGAGAAATTAATTTTTGTAGCAGAGGTTTGACTCTGTTTGCCAGCAGCTTGGCCACAATCTTATAGGATGAATTACACAATGAGATAGATCTGTATCTATCAAATGAACCTGGGCTTGCTTCTTTTGGAATTAAGGTGAGGAAGGTGGAATTTATGCCGCCTCCGACCTTTGACATCCTCATGAAACCTTGTACCATTCTAAGAAGATCAGGTTTAATTAGCTCCCAACATATTCTATAAAAGTGGATTGAGAATCCATCAGGCTCGAGGGGCTTTATCTGGCTCCTTGGACCAGACAATATTTGATATTTCTTCTTCTGAAACTGGGCTTAGGATTTTATCATTGTCGTCTGAACTAACTAGATGAGGAATGGTTGTGAGGAATTCTACGATATCCTCCTCGCTCCCATCTTTTCCAACACTAAGGAGGTTTTGGAAGTGCTTCACAGTAGCTTCCTTAATTTGTTCAAATCCTCTGCATACCTGACCACTAGATGTAGTGATTTCTGCAATGTCATTTCGCGAAAGGTGAGGCCTGTATTGTCTATGGAAATATGTAGTATTTCTGTCCCCTACTTTGAGCCACAAACTACGGGACTTTATTCGCCAGTGTTCTTCCTCATTTCTGAAGGAGCTATATGTTTTCCTTTGGGCGGATTTTTCTTTGTCTAAATCCGTGGGTGAAATATCTTTCTCTTCCAAACCAAATTGAAGTTCTTCCAACTGATTTACCACTTCTTTCCTCTAGCTGGTGGGGGTGTTGGTGGCTTTCTTTATCCATTCTTTTAGTGCCTTCTTAGTGTTTTTCATTTTTTTCTCCCATACAAAGCTTGGGGAGCTTGAGACATCTGTTTTCGATGCTGTTTGAATAGTTTCAAGGAACCCTTCCCTTTCGGCCCAAAGAGGGCTGAATCTAAAAGGAAGGGGACTGAGGTCTTCTTCTTCCTTTAAGCACAATAGGATTGGTTTGTGATCCGAAGTTAGTTTAGGAAGGATCTCGGAGAAAACAATTATGTTGTCCATCATGATAGAGCTGCTGGTGAGGAATCTATCTAGCCTTGCTGAAATATGATGTTCCCCCGTTCTATTATTTGTCCAAGTGTGCGCTCCTTTCACAGGCTTAAAGTCTACTAAGTCCCATAGCTAAATGAGGTTTTCCATGGTGGAGAGGAAGGGGTCTCTTGAAGAGGATCCACCTCGCTTTTCTTTGGGGTCTAGGATTATGTTCAAATTTCCTCCTATGACAATATTCGTAGGATTGAGATGCTCTAAGTAATCCAAGAGTATTTTCCAGCACTCTTTTTTTTCCTCATAATGCACCAGGACATACATATTAAACAAGGCTAGTTTAGTATTACTTGCTATATGACGTAGTTCTGTATATATCCAATGTTGGGTCTCATGGGATCTGTCTAGAGTGAAGGAATTTTTAGACCAGAATGTGCCTTCTCCTCCAGCCGAGCCTCTAGCACTGACTACCTTTCCTGAATTAAATTTCCATTTTGTATTACTGGTGTTAAGAAGGATCTCCCCTTCTATTTTTGTCTCTTGGAGCATGAGTATGTCTATGGGTTCCATTTTCATTAAATCTTTGATGGCCTCTGCCTTAATGGGATTCCCAAAACCCCTGCAATTCCAAGAGACCAGCTTCATCATTTACAACTTGTTGGGGTGGGTCCTCCTCCCTTGGAAACCCTTGGTCTAGTATTCCTCCCAAGAGTCATTTCAACAGTGGCTTGACTTCTAAGGGTTTTTTGCCTTTCTGATTCTTCTTCCCTAATTTCCTTGTTTGATCTCCTTTTGACTCGCTTGGATGGCCTTTCAAAGGTCTCATCGTCTGAGGAGCCCATATTTTCTACCTTCTTCTTCTTCTATTAGATTATATCAGGATATGAAGGGGAAGAATTATTACTTAGATTCGGATTTGATGTGTTACCTGGATCTTGAAAGTCGATGTTGTTTGGCTAGAGAGGATCTTCTTGTTCTATCTCCGGAGGATCTGAGGGAGGAGTGAGAGATTTGAAGGGATTTTTGTCCTCCACTGTGCTGATTGCTTCCTTGTTTCTGTCGTTTTAAAGGCTTTTTTTTCTTTCCCTGGTTTGTTCCCTGTCTCCTTGCCTTTATTTTTGTTGTTTTGCCTGTTATTTGTTGTTTTCTTTACTTGCTTCCATTGCTCTCCTTTTTCTTTCTCTGTGGTTTCCTCATTTTTCTTCTTACAATATCTTGTGAAGTGCCTGTATTCGTGGCAGTGTCGGCATTTGAAAGGAAGCTTCTCATAATCGGGCTCTTGGATGTGAGTCCAGTCCGCCACAGAGAGTTTAATGGCTTCGGGAAGCCCAATTTCAAGGTCGACCTCTACGCAGATTCGAGCACAAGAGTATTGATCCTTCCTTGGTGCCTAGTCTATATATCTGCCGAGAGCATTTTCGGTGCATTGCAGTGAGTTCTGACTCTAGCAGTGAAGTGGAAGATGAGGAAGGTGCACCCAAACCGGCACCGTCGTGGGCACATCTTGAGCTGGATAAAAGTCGGGGGACTATTTGTTCAAGTAGAGCCCTTCAGGGCCCATGAAATATGGCCCATTTCTGAAGATTAGGCTTCTATCTCCCGCATTTTCGAACACAGACACAAAAAACCATTTGCCCACGAAATGACTTTTTATTCCTTCTTTGACCAAGGGAGTCCAGTTATGCTTTACCCAATCTTCGACAACTTTCAGGGAAGGCCATAACCCTATAAACTGACCAATAAGGCCTCTTTCGGCAAGATTCAGCGTTGTTCTACAAGTATCTTCCACCACCAGAGACACCGTTGGAATGCTTTCCAGTGTTTTAATGAACCTAAGCTGAGGACCAGAGGACTATCGTTTCCCAGTAGCTGCGACGAGAGACCTGAACGCTTCCAGCTCAGGAGGAGGAGGGGGAGAATCTTCAGAGCCGTCGTCGACCTCCATGGTGAAGAAGGCCACCCATGAAAAAAGGGGACCAACCAACCATTGCTAGGCCAAAAGCAGAGCCCCCATGCGAGGACAGTGCCAGGAAATATCCAACAGAAAAAGGCCTGGCCCAATGCACTGCGCGATCGACCCAATGCGTCGCGGCCAGCCAGAGCACTACGCAAGAGAACGGGAGGGCGAACCTAAGTGCCACGCGCGCCTGATGTAGGAACCCTAGACGAGTTGCAGAGATCTATTGAAGTATATCATGGCTAAACCATGATACGAGCTAATTTTGAAGGGATGGGAGAGAAGGCTTTTTCATAGAATGTCGATTGATGTCTTTTTTTCAAATAATAGAGTGATTTAAGGTTATGGTAATATAGTAATATATATATTACATATATATATATATTATATATTATTATATATATATATATATATATATTATATATATATATATTATAAAATAAATTAATTTAAATACATAGTAAGTATCCAAGTTATTAATCCAAATATTAGAGTAGTTAGTGATAAAAAGTTATGAAAATTAGGGTCAACTACAAAATAGTAAGTTTAATATTACTAAAATGTAAAGTTAAAGGGACAATTTTTTACATTTTAAGTATTAAAATATAAGATAAATTAATTAATTTTAATAAGGGTTATTTATAAAGTAGTTTAAATATATAAATATTAGAGTAATTTAGGGTTAGAAAGATTTTTAATAAATAAAAAATTAAAGGTTAAAATATCAAAGTTAATTTCAGCTTATTTACATAACATATTAGTATAAAAAAGGCTACTACAATACCTCAGACTATATGAACCTCACGGAACAAAGGCCCCAAGAAACAAGAAACCAAGGGAAAAAATCTTAAAAGACAACAGGAAAAACAAAACAAAGGGAAGGGAAGGCAGGAAGACCACGACTAGGAGGAGAGGGTTGGGACCCAGCAACTACTGATCTTCCAGCTATCCTCTCTATTGAGATTGTTTGGCCTTTTTTCGATCCCGAGCGCTTCCCTAAATTTCGAGTGATGGAAATGGGACACTCTAGCAATCACACTAGCCTCCTTGATGCAGACATGATGATTGGTTTTCTCCACATGCTCTGCCAAAGTAGAAGACTTGGCTCTTATATGCTTAAGGTCAACTGCGTGCTCACTAATCCTCTGATTAATGGAGCAACCAGTCTCACCAATATAGGGAGTCCCACATGAACAAGGAATAATATAAACCCCTTTCATGTCCTTAGGGTCGATAGGATCCTTCACAGATCTGAGGGACTTACGAATGGTATTGAGAGGTCTAAAGGTCGAGGGAACATTATGCTTCTTAAGAATCCTCGCAATCCTATCTGTAGTCCCTTGTACAAAAGGAAGACGGACACCGGGAATCCTCTCCTTCTTATCTCTTTTAGCTACCAAATTCTTAGCTGCTTTGAGGAAAGCCTTCTGACCCAAGTGCCTACTATAATCGTTCTCAACAAAGACATTAAGGAGATGGAATTCCTCCTCCTCTAAGCTTTTATCATCAAAGATCCTTAAGGCACTAGTAGCAAGGGTGTTGAGAACCCCCAACTTCTGAGCTAGGAAATGGTGGGAACTACCATAAAGATATTGCTGCGTATGATTTTTCTTATGAAACACTCAGTGGGAGAGGGAACCATCACTATTCTTAGAGATAAGAATATCAAGGAAAGGGAGGCAGCCATCGACTTCCTACTCCTTCATGAACTTAATGGCCGAGTATTGATTATTGAGATGATTGAAGAAGAGGTATAACTCCTCTTGGCCATGAGACCAGATGACATTCGTGTCATCTACATATCTTTTCCAAAGCATAGGCAGGAGGCGGGCTAAGTTAAGAGCCTTGGATTCAAAATCCTCCATAAAAAGATTCGTAACAACAGGGGAAAGGGGTGAGCCCATGGAAACACCACAAGTTTGCTCAAAGAACTCGCCTTCAAAATAGAAAAGGGTCAAAGTGAGGCAGATCTCAACTAACTGAGCAGTATCAGGATCGGTTAGATGGTTGATAACTTCCATGGCCTCATTTATAGGGATGCACATGTACAGGGAAACCACATCAAAACTTACCAGAATGTCTCAAGAGTCCAGATTAATGTCCTTGAGCTCCTCTATAAAAGAGGTCGAGTCTTTAACGAAGGACCCTATATGACCAACTCAGGGTTTAAGCTTCAAGGTAAGCAACTTTTCCAGAAGATAGGTAGGACCTCCAATGGTGTTGACTATGGGCCTAAGGGGAGTTCCTTCCTTATGAATTTTAGGGAGACCATAGATTCTAGGCGTTATAGGATTGCTCTCAATGAGTTTATTGTGCAGGGGACCCACTGAGCTACTGGATTTAATGGCAAGGGCCACATTTCTAGAGATCTTCTTTAATAGGTTTTTGGGAAGCTTCTTATAGCCCCCACTATTAAGAAGATGCTCCAACATTTTATTGCAGTAGTCATCCTTGTTAAGAATGACAGTAGTCCCACCTTTGTCAGCCTTCAGAACAAAAATATATTTGTTCTAATTCAAGGATTTTAGGGCTTCAAATTTGTCCCTGCTAAGGTTGCTCTTAGGGGGCTTAGCCTTCCTAAGGACAACATCACAATCCTGCCTAATATTGTTTTTAATACCATCAGGTAAACCATGAATCCCAAATTCTATGTCACAAATAATGTCATCACCAGGGATCCTCTTAGGGGCCAAGGCAAAATTTAAACCTTTGCCTAAAACCTTAAAAATAGGAGGAGGAAAAGAGAAACTAGACAAATTGACAACCTTCTTATTACTATGAGAAGGAGGGGGAGGAGGAACAAACCTATTATGATTCTTCTTAAACTTAGAATTATTGAACCCGTTAAGAACTTTTAACTTATTATTATTATTAAATATCCTACTACTACCTTCTATGTTATTATTCCTAGAACTAAAATTAATTACGTCATCCTCTTCCTTATTATTATTATTACTGCTATTATTATTATTATTACCAACACCCACATTATTATTATAACTAATATTACTATTTATTATTCAGTATTATTAATATAATTATTTAATACCATTATTATCAATTTTTATTAACCAATACTTTATTATATTATTATATTAATTACAATATTATAATAATTATTTTATTAATTATTATAAAATTGCTTCGACATAATGAAATATCTTGTGATTTGCTGAAAAATCTCTCATAAACAATTGTTTCTCCTTCCTATCTTCTATTAATATTTCTTATATTAATATCAATCTAAGATAACATGCTAATAATATAATAATATATTTTTCTAACCCTTTACTTTCTATATTTAAATTGGAATTTTTATTTTATAAATTAATTTGTTTTCATATATATATTATTTATATAGAAATAGAATTCATAAATAACCTTTAACTTTTTAATAAAAAATATAACTAATTATTTATGTATTTAATAATTTCTTAAAACTATAACTATTAATTTAAATTAATTTATTTTGTTAATTTATCTATTATTTTAGTAAGTTATTATAACTAAACTATCAATTCATTATTCATTAAGAATTGACTTATTTATTAATTTTTATAATTTTAACTGATTTTATGTATATTTATTTTTATTTTAATATATATTTCGAATTATAAGTTCATAAAATAACCCTTACTTTTTAATAAAAAAAATTAACTATTATTTATAGATTTAATAATTTTTAACTAATGTTATTTAAATTAATTTTATTTTATAATTTTTCTATTTTAAGTCCCTTTAACCTTTATTTTCATAAATATATGACTAACTTTCAATTTAATATTCTTTGGAATTGACTTAATTATTAAAATAATGGTTGTGCCCTTAAACTAACCATTTCCCGGTCAAATTTAGTCGTTGGTCAAAATAGACATCAAGAAATATAGTCGTTGGGTGTTTTTCTCTTACTATTTAATATGCAAGTCTGGATCTGATTCTTCAACTTGTCCTAACGATGAACCACACTTGTTTGGTTTGTTGGAGCCACCTTCAGATAATGTGCATAACTTTGCACCTTTTGGCCTTTCATTCCTTGCTTTGATTTCCTTGTATTTTTCCTTGATATCTAGGCTTTGTCCAGTAGGAGCATTAAGGAGGATACTTCCACACTCTGTTGCCTTTCCAACATTTGAGCATGTGAGGTGGAAGGTTCTTGTGTACCTCCTGAAGGAGTGGTATGCATACTTTTTTTCCTTTCTGCTCCTGAAGTTCCTGTTGTTTCCTCAGTGTACTCTTGTTGTGCAAATGGATTCAACCTTTGCCTCTTAGAATAGGTTTGGGCCACTAGCCTACTAGAAGGAGTGGCCTCCTCTCTATCTCTCTTAAGGTTCCTCTCCTCATTTAGAGGAGTCTGCAAAGTAGGAGGATTGCTCATGATTTGTTCAAGTTGAGCAAGTTCCTCTAAAATTTCAAGCTGTTTAGATTCTTCTGGCTGTTTTGAAAGCTCTGGTTGCTTTGATGGCCCTACTTGATCTGAAGACATTGGTTGCCCTAATGGTCCTATCTCTGTTGTCTTCCCACTGTGTCCTTGGGATTTTCTTGGATAGTGAGACTCTCCTGGCACCTGTACAAAGGAATCCTCATCAAGTCTTCTATTTAAATCTATCAAAAAATTATCAACAACAACCTGAGTGCTATCTTGATCTATCAGAGTGCCTTCCACCCATTCAGATTGATTAGAATATTGTTCTATTTTAGGGATCCTGTGGTGGATATAAGGAGATAGTTTAATCTTTTGTCTCCTATTACAAATGAAGTCTAAGGGATCATAATTCCATACAAAACTCTGTTTCAGTTTCAACCTTTGGAGGATTTCATCTGCCTACTTTCTTGCTTCCCTACCATTATAAATAAATGGGCACAGCTTATCCTTTATCCTGAGTTGGGCTTTCTTCTTGGCTTTTACAAAGTGCACCTCATCTGAATTGATCATTTGCCTTCAGTACTCCAGAAAAAACAATCTCATGGGGAGGTATCTAGGTAATTTGTAAGGTGGCAATTCACATCCATAGATTCAGATTTCAGTGTGGTTTTGGTACAAGTACCAATCCCCCACTTTGTACGACTTTGACAACTGTAGGACCCTCCTGATGTCTGCACTAATTCTGGGTGGAGGGATTCCTAGTAGCATAGTTGTCACAGGATAAACAAAGAGGTCTATGAAATCTGTATAAGAATATTGGGAATCAAATTGATGGATCAATGAAGTCTAGAAGATCACTGATCTGGGGTTTCCTATGGTATCAAGCTTTTGGAGGGAAATTGGAAATATATCAGCTTGATAATATAGGAATAAACTATATAGGACTGAGGAATACTTAAACACTCTTTAATTTTCTAATCTCATGAATTGATCATGCATTTTGTCAG
This sequence comes from Pinus taeda, assembly GCA_000404065.3. Taxonomy (NCBI): domain Eukaryota; kingdom Viridiplantae; phylum Streptophyta; class Pinopsida; order Pinales; family Pinaceae; genus Pinus; species Pinus taeda. Next base: position 168,514 of record APFE031168689.1, on the reverse strand, counting down.
CAATAAACTTAGCATAGTCAAACATGATGGCTGGAGGTTGGCTAGGAGAATAGATTGACATAAAAGATAGTATGATTTTATCAACAAATTCACTTATGGTGTAGCCTAGCACATTGGATATCATGTCTATGATGTCTCGGCCAAGGCTAGAGAATATTTTCCACAGATAAGGAGGAGAGACCTTTGGGGTATAGTGTTCTTCTCTGATGAAGGTCTAGAATAACTTAGCCAGTCTGATTGATGTGAGGGTAGGGTATCTATTCAACATATCTCTAATGGAAAGGGGAGTCAGACTTTGGCTTGGTTGTAATTGTAGCATTTCATTAATATATTCAGCAATGATGGTAAATAGAATAGCATGGTTAGGGGTTCTCACTGCCCTTTGGATGGTATCATAGTTCACGTGATAGTAATGTACAATCTCTAGGAATATATGCACTCTGGGGAATTGGTACTTGGGTAAACCTGATTCCCAAAGTCCAATGGAGTCTGCTTGGTTCAAGTACTAGTCTCTGTACTTGTAGAAAAGTTTCAAAGGGAATTTTGAGACAGAGGTATCTTTAATCTAGAAATCTTTGTCTGCAAGTGGGACATGGTCTAAATCCCTATGGGGAGTCGTAATGGGCACGATATTTAGTGAAATTGGGGCTTCCATCCTTGGTTCTTGTGGATTCAAGGATGGGGGAAAAGGGTTTACAGTAAATTGGGATGAATCAGTCTATTTCAAGGTGTTTGAGAGTCACCAAACAGCTTATCTAGCTAAATCACTTAGTATTTAAAGAAATTCAGTTTCAGGTTGGGTAGGAAAATAGGGTTTATCAATGAAATTGGGGTAAATACCTGGTTTTGGCTGTTGAACAGAGAAATGTCAACTGTGCATTGTTGGTAGGAAGCGCACAAGTTGGCAAGGTGGTCTGGAGTTCAGCGGCTGTGGAAAGTTGACTGTTGACGGCAGTTTGACGATTGAAAATACTTTGTACTTTCCATGGAAGTCATAATGTTATTTACACGATAAAAAATAGAAAAACTATAAGTTTCTTAGTTTTATGCATAAATTCAATTATATTGGTGGGTACATTAGGAAAAGGATAGTTGGCGCCGAAATACGATGTGGCATTTTGGCATGTAGTGGAGGCAGTAAGCGAAATCCATCACACCGCTTTTTGGGATAAATGATTTTGGGGAAGGCTGCCCAATGCCATCCACCGGGTGCTACATAGTGTTGGGGTGAACAACGAAACCGCTCACATCAGGTGCATAAAGGTCGGCCTTCGGAGGTTACCCAAAGTGAGTGTGGGTTGTTGGATCTGAAGGGGTGGATTGCACGGTGATCGGGGCAATGATTTGACTGGAGAGTTAATGGAGGAGCTCGACAGGGTTTAATGAGTGGAAAGTTTTAATTAACTACGGATTAGGGAGGCTTAATGACGTCAGGGGTGATTTGACTGATGGAATTGATTATTAATTAATCAGTGATTGATTAATTAACCCTTTTTATTCGACGGAGGGTTATGGTTCTTAATTAGTCACTGATTGACTTAATTAATCCATTTAATTAGTTTTTTAATAAGGCTTATGTTTAAAACCTTGGGGGCTGGATATTTATGATATGGGGTTTAATCAAATATACAGGGAAGGGTTTATTTTCACAAGTTAAATTAAATATAATGGAAATTAAAAATTAATATGAAATGAAAGGAGAAACTATGGTTTTTGCGCTAAGTATAATGTGTTTAACATTTGTTTACGTACTCGCATTTACACATTATAACTTAGGCTAAATGTATTTTGTGGGTTTTTGTGAAAAAGGGGTTTTGCATGGGGGTAATTACTTTCCCTAGGAAAATGGTGGTTTTACTTTGGAAAAGGGATTTTTTAGATAAAATAAATGAATTATGGAGGGGTGAATGATGGTAAGGAGCTTTAGTGCTTAGACCCCATAAGTTATTGGGCCAAGGGTCTGGTCCCTCCATAAGTTAGAGAAATGCTTTGAGCCCCTTTAACTTAAGGTTTTAGGTACTTTTTCCTTTACTCATGGGAAATTAGTGAAATTAAAGGTAGAATGATTGGGGAAATTAATCATTTGACTTTGTAAATGTTCCATTATCATCCACATTCTTAGCAACTTGATGATGAAAGTAAATGATATGATTTTATCTGATCAATCACCATAATTCTGCAACCATCCAACTACTTACCCATCTACTCATCCTACCATTTTTTCTACTCTGTATTAGGGTGCACTTAAGCTAGCAAACCCTTATCAAAACTTTTTTCTTTTCTTCTACAATATAAATCTATCTAAGTCTGTCCTTATTACATCCAAGGGCTCATATTAAATATTTGAGCTCCTTTTATTAACTCTACCTATCTACTTATCTGCCAAGTGTGATGCGGGAAAGTGTTCCCTCTGCCGACAGAGGCAACCCCTCTAGCCCTAGAGTGGGTCTAGTCACAGCAAAGACAAATCAACAATAGATTTCCTTAAACAGTCATTGTTAGAGGCCTACCTCAACCGGTGTTCGATGAAGTTTCATTGCGCTGCTTCAGCTTCTGTTTCCTTCTCCTCAATGAGTGATCAACTTGAAACAATGCAAAGAAAATACAACAAAGCATGTAACCAGAAAACAACAATGATCTATTTACTCACAAAGTCAAGAAGTCATGAGCTATCAAGTAAAATACATACAAGACATAGGAAAACATCATTTATTGTATTAATAATAAAATGAGAGCGAGCTTACAACCGAGTCTTGACGTCACAAGCCTTCTCAAAGGATCCACCCAATATGTTTCTCAAGCATTCACTCTTCAAGGATGAATCTCCCAACATACAATGTCTCTCTCTCACTCATAAGCTTTAACACAAAGCTAAGGGGCACTCCACAACCTTCAACAAGCTATCAACAAACCCACACTTTCCACACTCACAGCAGATATCTATCAAAAGCACTAGCAGCACTGCTCAACCCAAGGAATTACCAACTAGCTGATCATATCAAAGGTGAGTGCTTAAATAGGAGAAGGATTCTCCATGAAACGTGGAAGAGAGAGCTCATTCTCAAAGAAGGTAGCACAAATGATGGAACTGCCATACCAGAGGAGGAAGGGTGACACAAACTATGCCAACAACCAGGTCTGGAGACATCCAGAAGGCCAACTGTTGGAACGAATTCGCCCAATCTGGATCGTCGCGGGACGTAAAGTGGTTACTTGCGATAACATCGTGATGAGACAATGCATGCAGACTTGTTTTCACAAGAAATAACTCGCAACCTCGCGTCGGGTCTAGAAATCTGACCGTCGTGGGAAACAGATGTACACCTGCGACGAAGTTGCGATGAGACCATTATGGAGATGGGAACGTCGCATATATTAAGGGTTTTCTCGTGACGAGGCAGAAACTTAAGGAATAAGGGTCACTTGCAACAACAGAGAGCATGTGTTTATCAGTGGGAAGATATAAACATGTTGATTTGACACATGACACAGTACAAGGACTGAAATGAGGAAAGTGACAAATTACTGTGTAACACCAAGATTAAACAGTTTGGTCAGATTTTATTCTCTATCTATAAACATGAAATTCAAAACATGGAATAACCAATATTAAACTATTTGGTTACCATGGATTGTGGCCTAAATAACAAGTTGCACACAATCATTATTTTGCATAAAAAAGTAAATAGTAGTGGAATTTTGACTATCACACTTTCCTAGTCTTTTCTTTATTTGGGTTCATTTTCCATCTTTTTTGAACTTTTTCATACCTTTTGTCGTTTTATTTTTCTTTTAGGACATACCCTCTTTACATTTTTTTTTTTATTTTTTTGAATTCTTGAATGTGGAAAACATTTGCAGAAAGCAAAGGTATGTACATATTACAGTTTTAACCTCATCCATTCAAAACTTATGACACCTATTGGTATAGGAACATAACACAATCGAGACAGATTTACGAGAAGTAGCCAATTTTGCTTCTCTCTGGGCCAGAAAGGACATTACGCGAGTTCACGAAAACAAAATATTTTGCGTGCTAATGGAGGCAAGCATCCACACAACCATCAACCTAAAGGCGCAATTGTCACCAACCATTTTTGATTAATTATCTAGGTACACAGAGTTCAAAGCAGACTTCCACCGTGTTTACATCTGAGTGTTGAAGTATCTGGATCAGAAGTGGTATGATCTTCCATACTTGGCTATAGATGATGCCATTGTAGAGGTCTTCAAGTGATGGCCAGGAGATTGGCACACATTATCAGATTTGGCCATCAAGACCAGCAAGTCCACGGAGAAGTAGAAAAAGGAAGCGGCCTAACTAAAGGTTCAACAATTAGAAGAAAAAGGAAGAATGAGACTAAGGAGAAGGCCCGAGCAGAAGTGGAGCGTGTCGCAAAGGAGTAAGCAGAGCAGGAAGAGCATGGCTCTTACAGGAGTCAGAAATATCCTTTGCCCCAAACGAAGGATGAAGAACAGTTAGAACAGGGTGGTGGAGATCAGGAGAGCACTCCTTTCCACATAAAAAGACATAGGGAACAAAAAAATCAGGGACAACGTAAGCAGACCAAAGCTTCCAAGTCATCAGTCAACCCAATCACCTTGACAAAGGGCTACATAGATGATATTGGAAATAAGGTAAGGAACACAACCACAGAACTGCTACAACACTTTGAGCAGCAGTAGAAGCAAGCATTGGTCACCATACATATGGGTTTGTGCATGTTGCAGATCCAAATAGCTAGAGTGCAGGCAAGTGCAGGGCAGATCAGTGCAACATCAACTAGTTTGGCACTGGGAGCCACTCAAGCAGCTGAGTTGGTCCAATCCTTGGATCTTTAGGTAGTCGCGCTGCCTAATGGAGCTCTAAGCACGCAGGCAGATGCTGACAAGGATACTATCAACACTTTGAGGAATTTTGGCCTCAATTTTGTGCACTCCCCAGTGAATTTCTTCACACACTGCAAGTAGGTGTGATTGCAAAAATTAGGGCCCGAGAGCAGTGCGTGTTAAGATTGATCAGCAAGTAGAAAGTCAACAACAAATATATGTTCGTTGAGAAGAAAGCAGCGCTAGAAGCATGGAAGAAGGTTTAGGAGTAGAATGAGCGAACTGCAGCCATGGTGGCCATGGCATGCAAAACAGTCCCTCAGTTGCACATACCGGAAGAGGCGCCATTGGAGACCAAGATTGGAAAGTTGGCTACAGGTGTGCATGGTGTAAAAACAAAAGTGGGCAAGGTTCATTTTGAACTCAGCCAACAGATAAAAGAGCTCAGTTGAAGTCACAGCTTTCAACTCCACTAGAGGTCAGAGAACAGCATGAGGCAGTTCTCAAGGATGTAGTTGCAATAGTAGATGCCGTGGTGGAGGATTGCATGCACTCTTTGAGCAGTCTATGGAGGTTGTTATGACTCTGCAGGAAGATCCTAACCTGTAGAGGTTGAACACATAAGCTTGTGAATTATAGCAAAAGTATGATGAAGCAAGAACGTCAATGTGCACTATCACTATATCACAGTGATTGGCTAAGCTGCATGAGGCAAAGTAGTTGCTTGAACAAGTGGAGGCAGCGCAATGGAAAGAGTCAATCCTCAACACCAAATTGGGGCCTTGGCTGGACGAGGCCTATGTTATTTCTTCCACCATTAAGGAGAAGTTGGCAAGCCTACAGAGGACACAGCAGAAGGTAAAGAAAGATAGTGTAGGGCCAACAACTAAGCAGTTGGTCGAGTAGATCAATTAGGTAGCCACGTAGAGTGTGGCTAAGGTAGTAGTGGCACTGGTTGAGTTAATAGGTCTTCGCAGTAACATATTTGTGCTAGCATAGTGACTCGAGGGTGAGTCACGATATTTGTGTTGGGGGCCTATTTGGACAAGGTCCCCTGCAATAAATTTTGGGGAAAAATCCCAAGTTTTTGTTATGTAAAATGTAAAGTCTCTGCAAGTTGTGGTCGCGGAGCACGTAGATAGTAAAGTGTCATAAAAGGTTTTTCCCTTCTTTTATGTAAGCTGTGTCGGATTTAATAGATCTACCCATGGTCAACAGACCATGGGATTGTATAAAAAGGAGAGTGTTAGATAGCCTAAGGTAGTTCATAGTTTAGTTAAGTTCATCACAAATGTAATGGATTAGTAGAAATGAAGAGCGAAGAGTCTTAGAGTAGAAGAGAGGCTCTGTAGCTATGTGCATAGAGGCCTAGAGTAGAGTCTATAGCTGAGTGCGCGGACCCCTGCAGCTAAGAGTGTAGGGCAAGTCTTGAGTCTGTAAGAAGAACTAAAGTATCAATAAAGAGATTATTCTAGAAATATCTGTGTTTTGTCCACTTACTTCTGTTATGAATGAATGCGATTATGCTATGATGAATGATGGGTTTATGATTTAATATTTTATTGATACACGATTTTACAGAATTTGTATTATCATATGAACACAAGTAATAATAATTATTTACACAAAGAACATCTTTTTGCATGTTAAAGATATAAAATAATTAAACTGATCTAGGTAATAACAGAATTAGGAGTAATCACAAAGGTGTGTAAGTGGTTGATACTCCTATTTAAGGTCCACAAAAGACAGTCCTTAAAGGCTTATCGACCTATGCGAAGACAAGATAAGGGTACAAAACGACATCATGATCATATTTGGGTGCGGAAACTTGGTTCCAGTATCCCCCCACACTAATTCAGGTGAGACTTCAATCCATGCTCCACGGGCTGATGCCGAAAGGGCCATTAGTGTAGGGTTTTGTTTTGAAAAACTTAACTCTAAACCTAGTTCAGGACCCACTAATCCAACAAGGAATATTACAGTCGGTGCACAATGATGCGTTTTGAATTGTGTCGGTTACAACAATAAGTAAATCTATGCAATATGTCCCATTTATGAATGAGTTCTCAAGGAATATATGGATTGATTGTTTTGGTAACAAATACGAAGTCTTTGAAAAGTTCAAAGAGTTTAAGGTTCTTGTGGAAAAGTATATAGAAAAAAAAAATGGTGGGGTTCAAGGCAGATGATGGTGGAAAAATCTATGGCAATGAATTCAAATAATACTATAAAAACTGCATTATAGTAAGGAAAAATACCAATTCATACAAACCTTGGTAGAATGGGGTTGTAGAAAGGATGAAGACGACATTAATGGAGAATTCAAGGAGTATGATCACTGGTGCAAAGTTAGGATAGGAATTATGAGCAAAGGTAGTGGACACTGCATGTTATCTGGTAAATAGATCACCCTCATTGATGTCATATTACAAGACTCCACATGAGGTATGGAATGGTAAGGAAACTTCTCTTAAACATATTACGTTATTTGGTTGTGATGTTTATGCACATGTTACAAACAAGAATAGGAATAAGATGGTTAAGAAAGTTGTAAAGTGTATCTTTATTGGATATAAAGACAGTTTTAAATGTTATAAGATTTATAACTAACAAACTAAGAAGGCTATGTATAGTTGATATGTGATATTTATAGAATTCAAATATATTGTGAAATAGGAATTCATGCAAAGGGAGAGAGAACAAGTGAAGGTATATTTTGAATTGAATAATGATGAATCACAATAAATGAGAGAACAAGAATAAGAAGAAGAAAAATCACCGACTTTGACACTTAGCATATTAGTTTAGGAAATAAGGCAAAAAGAAAGGTATACTCCACCTAATTTCCATTCAAAATTTTATTTGTTTATTACTAATGATGATCCTAGAACTCTTAGCGAGGAAGTCGATTTAAAGGATGGAAAAATTTGATAAAAGGCCATGGTTGAAGAAATGGAGCTACTACATATAGGACTAAACTCCGATGGCATGGTTCGATAGTATGGCCCATATGATTGCAAAGGTCTAGAAAAATGTCATTTTTTTTAGTTTTGGGAGTGTAAAGTCCCTGTGTTCATAGAAATTCTAACAGCCTATTTCTACGGATTCAGAATTGTTATGAATGATTTCTAGGTCATATCAATTGCAAAAAAAATATTACTTGTCATAATTGTGATGGACTATTTTAGGAGTCAAAATTACGACGAACATTTGTCATCACAATTGTGACGACAAATGATTTTTTTCATTCCCACATCATTTTGACCATTTGTTTGATGATCATATGTGACTTTGACTAGTCATCTAACATTGAAATTGAGATGATAAATAAATATATAAATATCTTTCATGTAGGAGATGTTGCGACATCTTTGTTATAAACACAATAATTCGGAAAGGTTATAAGGTCTTTTGAACGAGTGAAAAACATACTTTGTTTCATATAATTATTTTGTGGTTGGGAATAATGTCAAAAAACATTAGATGGGGAACTAATAGGCTAGGGGTAAATGATGGGAAATGTTATTTCCCTTGCAAAGTTTGTGGGTGCAAAGGTCTATGAATAATTTCATATGAAACAACCCATAGACATTGTAGGAAGAATGGGCACATTGAAGGGAGAATGAATACGTCCGGTGGTAAGCTATATTTTATGAATCATTATGTATATTTTCTTTATATTAATTGCATTTATAAAAAAAATTATTGTTATAATATTTTTTCTATAGACTAATTTCACACGATTGTTTGTAATTATTATAAAGTCAAGGTGGCCTCCTAGGTACTATGATTTGAATGCACCAAGTAGTAGTACTAGAAATGATGTTCTACAAGGTGAGGAACATGAAGTGAATATGGAAGATCAAGATAATTATCCTATGGAAGAATATGATAATAATAGCATAGTTAAATATGATGGGACAAATGAATTGATTCAAGAATTTTTCGATGATTAGAATGATGATGTTATTTGTGATGATGAAATTGTGCTATAGAAGGCAACAACACCACTTTATGAAGCCTCAAAAGCTAATATTCTCTCTACTACAATATTGTTTGTGAACTTAAAGGTTTTGAATAGTTTGTAAAGCACTTGTATGACACAAATCCTAAGGTATAATGTAATATGTTTCATAACATGAAAGGTTTATTTTTTTCTTTTTTAGTAAAATTCATTAATGTGTAAAATGATAATTGAATATCTATGATTAATATTCTTTTCACTAATTAGTGATTTTTTATGTTTTACTAAACTGTTAGGTGAATTGTTTTTACCATTGCAAAATAAGTTATCTTACACATACTGATATTTGTATGTTTTCATGAAAGAAATTGGAATGTAGTATCGATCTATAGATGCATTTCCTAATGATAATATTATATATTATGGACAACATGCATAAAAAAAAGCCTTGAAATGTGATAACAATAGATATCGAACCGATCAAATAACAAAAAAGGTGCGTCAAAAGGTGTTAGGTAGCAGAGGCCCCACGTAACGGTTTTGGGGCTTAAAGCCTGCAATTTTGGGTAAAGGTATGGTAAAGGCTCCGTGAGATGCACTAAGCGCGAATTTTAATGAGTCAAGTCAAAGGGTTGTCCGCCCAAATATAATGTAAAATAATTTGGCCTGCCCATGGTCCATGGACCATGGAAATGTATAAATAGAGTAAGGCTCTAGAGTTAGGAGTTAGTTTTTGGTATGTACTTTTGGATCTGGAATATAATGGGTTTTTGAAAAAAGAAGTCTTGAAGTATCTATTAGTCTGAGTTGAGGGTGTTGGTGGGTAGATAGAGGCTCTACAGTTGTGTGCGCAAAGGCCTGGTAGAGTCTGCAAGTGTGTGCGTGGACCCCTACTGCTGAGTGCGCAGGGAAAATCTGGTTGTATTAGTGAAAGAATTGAATAAAGATAAGTTAGTTCTGAAGTATTGTGTTGAATCTGAATTATTGCAAATCTGGTTAATTTATGGTTGATATATTTGTTTGATCTATGCAGTTATGCTTATATATTGAGTTTATGCAAATCTGTATCTTTTCTGTGTGCGCGAACTGGTTATCTCTAGTAAATGTTTGCTTAAAGAATGTAAATAGTAGATCTGATCTATAACAAACTCAGTAATAATAAAAATTAAGGAATTGGCTTGTTCCAAATCTATGCAGAAGCAGAGTGGCGCGAGGCCACAGAATGGCATGCAAACCTTCCACACCACATCAAGACATCCCTAGGGTGTGGAAACCTGGTTCCAGCACCCTCCCCTGCTACCTCAGGTGAGACCTCAGTCTGTGCTCCATAGGCTATTACCAAAAGGGCCGGTAGCTGCAAGATTTGTTTGGCTAAATAACTCTTCCAAACTTGGGTCAGGCCCATATAAGCCAACAAATGGTTCCATTGTCGGGACTGGGATCTACCTAAGGGATGTCTGATGTTAGAACGTTGGAATGCTAAGAAGAAAGAGCTTGAAGATTGGCTAGATTAGAAGTTTCACGAGTTCGTGGTTCAAGAAAAAAGAAATCCACAGATATCAGAAGAACAGTGGTTGGATCGTTACATATACACAAACATCCATGAGATCTTTTTCACGTCATTCTCGACAGAGTTGTACGAGTGCATCATGAGGTTAGCTAATAGCATGGGGAGGTGCAGACTAGATCAACCTTTTGTGTGGACTCCAAAATTGGTGCGCAGGTTAGAAGCAATTGAAGACAAAATTGCATGCGTAGTAAATCACTGGTTGGATTAGGTAATAGGATGGTTTATCACTAATTTCACAATAGACATAGCTGTGAGTTATAGTGAAGCAAAAAGGCACTTTCTCCAAGGACAGCGGGGTAAGTATATTAAATCATTGAATACTTGGATTAAGATGTTGTTGTATGTAAAATAGATTATGTGCGTTTATTGATTAGAGAACAACCCTGTGATTTCCATTTTGTGAGAAAGTGAGGAAGAAATCGTAGGGTTCTCCTCGAGAAGCGCAATCCAGTTGATTGGGAAACACATTTCGTTCACACCACCACCATCCATGCCATCACCTACTTCACCTACATCAAATCCATCTTCACCAACCCCACCTCCACCTCCTCCACCCCCGAGGGTTAGGATGGCAAGCATAGTCAAGTTGCCAGTATTTAAGGGTGTAGGAAGTGAGGAACTGGGTCAGTTTTGGTTTGTGGTCAACGCTGTATGGGAAGCCCAAGGCATAACGGATGATAACATCAAAAAGGCTACTCTAGTTAGCGCGTTGTAGGACCGAGCGTTGACATGGTATATAAAGTACTCAAGCGATCATCCGAATGTGGGAATAAAGGTGATCTAGGACGCATTGAACAAGGAATTTGGTCGACCAAAATCAAAGACATAGTCGGTCATTGGGTTCAAGGAGATCGCAATGTTACCTGGCGAAACCCCATGGGACCTGGATCAGAGATTGAAAAGCACAATCCACGAGGCTAAGATGACACTGACGAATGCACAACACTACGTGTGCTTTGTGGTGTCTCTAACACCACATCTGAGGACGGCGCTATCATCGCAAAAGATCTCAACCCAAGCCAAAGCATTAGAAACAACAATTAGGTTACACAAAACCCCAATACAGGATCCAGGGTTGGGAGTTAAGCAAATCCACATGCAAATACAAAACCTATGCTTAGAGATGCGAAGTTTGAAGCAAGGACAGGCACTTGGGTTAGAAATGTGTGAAGTGGTGTGGTGTATCAAATGTAAGGGCCAGGGCCACAATAAGGATCACTGTCTGGTCTTTGTGAACTATATGATGGTGGGGGGAGCAATACCATTGCAACCAAAGGTTCAGGCAGGGCCAAGCGTGGCACCCACACTCTGGTGCATGATCTGTTAGGTGGGAGGACAACATGCCATAGACAACTGTCATCTATTACATAACCTAAGACAACCCCCCCAGCAGTTATTCTGCAACATTTGTAGGACAATTAGCCACGATGAAAGAAACTGCTGAAGTTATGAGTTGTTGATGGATCGAACAACTGCTTACAGGATGCAGATGGAGGTGCGTGGGCAGGATCCCGCTGTAGTAATAGCACGAGGTGGGTTTCAAGGACGCGGACAGGGACGAGGGGGAATGGGACCCAAACGCGGACGAGGATAATTAATCTGCTATAATTGTGGGCGACCGGGGCTTTATGCATGTGATTACACAAACCCTACCAGAGCTTCTTTCCCATACTATTACTAGTTTGACCACGAAGCAGTCGATTGCCCCACGCTAATTTCTTAGATGCGAGAAAAAGGGGTGCTTATGGCTAGGCCCACTCAAAACTTCCAAATGATGAAAGCTAAGCCATGCAAGGAAGATCCTAACATGAATATGATGCTCAGAAGTGGTGCAAGTATAGGAGGAGATAAGGGGAAGCAACCAGAGGAGGATGCATGGGTTCATAGGGCCCTTACAAAACAACCGAAATTTGATTTTGAGCACAAGAAGGAAACTTTTATGGAAGCCAAGAAGAGCTTTGCGGAAGCTTCTACGTTGGGAAGCAAGGAGCTAATCGAGCCAGAAAGGGATACTTCTATGCTAACTACATTCTTAGAAACATGCATGAAGCTACTAAGGGATACTAACGTGGTGAAGGAATTGCAAGAGTTGATAACCAGGTGCGCAGGATCAGATGATCCTCGAATGGTCTAGAAGCTAGGCAAGCATGTGTTGTGCACTAGATGGGAAATGCGATTGACTACCCAGACTGGGGACTGTGAGATGGATCAGGTTTTTTTGGACTTGGGGTCAGACGAAAATGTTCTACCTAAAGAGATGTGGGATTGCATTGGTAGGCCTACACTACAATGGTCTCCTATCCAATTACATATGGCGAATCAACAGAAGATATTGTCGATGGGAAGACTGCAAGGAGTTACAGTAGATATTGACGATGTAAGTACACAAACCAATTTTGAAGTCATAGAAATTGTGGATGATAGAAACCCATATGCCACATTGTTATAAATCGACTGGGCAATGGATATGAATGGAGTCACAACCTGAAGAAATGAAAAATGATCTTCGAGAAAAAATATCTCCGCGTAGTGGTTCCGCTGGACTGAGCTAAGGGGGCATGTTATACCGAACCAATGTGCGACGAGGGTAGTGATGATGAATTGGACTATTTCTACTAGATAACGGTGCAGGATCAAGACCGAGTGAATCCAACAGTGGACAGAAGAATCTCATGGGACCGTGACAGTTCCTGCACCTTGGACTCAAATGAGGAGTTTGAGCAATTGTAGAACCAACTGCATGAGGTAACAACACTAAACTGTAACAAGATGCTTAGGGAGCGACCAGTTGATGAGGATACCATGAAGGAGGAGGGGCCAAGCGACCCATGCGAAACGATGAATCTGAGACAAAAGCCACAAGATGGACCCGTGAATACACCATGCGCAACAATTGTTCAGGAATGGAATACATGCCCAAAGATTCGGGGCGGATGTTAGAGGCAAGTGTGTGTATGGGTTAGAGGGAAATCCAGTTTGGCAATGGTCCACGATAAAGTCAAGAGGGGAATAGGGGAAAGCATGCTCAATGTTTGTTCAAGAAAACAACCCACTAGGAAGTTGTGGATACCACGGGTGCGATGGGCTTATAATAGAAGAAAGGCAGAGATGAGAGTGTCAATAATTAAACAAGAGGGAGCCGAGAGCAAGTGGGGTTGGAACAGGCCTCATGAAATTAAAGCACTATGGGCATGACTAAGAAAGAAAAGTGTGCTTGTCAGGGAGGAAATCAGAAAGATGAAAAATAGTGATACCCATGGACGCCGCGTGGGTGTACACCTAAGGGAATCAGACCTAGTTGGGTATCCCGTAGAATGGGAACGAGCCGCGACCCTGCTATCATGGCTACGCCTGCACCTATGAAAGGGTACACCCCACACAATAGCGTATGAAGAAATACTGGCTACAAAAACACTCGGAAGGTGCTCGCAGCTCGGGCTAGTAGGAAAAAATCACACCAGGGGTGCGACCACCTAACTAGCTATAGAAAACACAATCTCAGCACCTCGAGTACTTGAAAGGAGGCACGAGACTATAAACAATTCTGTGGGAGGCTGGCGGGGAAAAAGGCTTTGGTACAGATTCATTCTGTCCATAAACTTGTGGTTGCGGCTGACGGACGGTGCTACCATGTGGAAAGGTCAAGAAGTGACTGTTAACACCACTGTTCTTGACAAGAAAGTCGAGTTACGTTAGGGAGGAGAGGGCGGTGGGCCATTAAGATGAAATTTTCGAGCTAGATATGAAAAGATATTCCACCTAGACATTGTTAATAAATTGGAAGGGAGGGAAGGGATCCATTCAAAATTACATGTTCCTCTAACAACTTGTGGATGGCACCAGGATCTCTGAGATTTCAAACTGTAATGACTAGCAAGCACTCGGCTACCACGTATTCCATGAGTACCATGGCGAGAACTCGAGCACGATTCGCTGAAGAAATATACTCCACCCAAGAGGAGCTAGATGAAGCCATCACAATCCTCGAAATCCTGAAATCCCCACGCATTTCGCGGCTGCAGAAAAACAAGTAGACAATGTGTCCAGTCAGGATATCATCAAGATTCAATAAGTTATGAGGAGCTGAAAAGGGAAAATCAATCATCACCAAACCTGAGGAGGACGACAAATATTTGCAAGCTTTGATCGATCAGATTGATGCATAAGATGAGGACAAAGAGGATGTTTTCCAAATCCCTTCACGACCCCCATATATCTCCCCATGGACTGGGACAGCCAAGATACCGAAGGACATGGACGCTGCAAAGAATACACTCCAGAAATTGCTTCTTCCAGATGAAATAAGGTTCAATGGGTTGCCACTGGGCCGAGTTCCGAGCATCAAGTTCAAAGATTGGTACCTAGAAAACAGCGACAAGTTCCTGAATTGGTGGATGACAAATTACTACCCTGAAAGTGGTTACTAGGTGTGCAGAGGGCGGGATTACTTAATCTAAGGTGGACACCTCACTATCACCGCGTAGTCATCACCATCTTTGTTATCTGGCAGTTACTATGTCTAGTACATGATGGGTATCTCTGGTTAGAGGAGCCTATTCCTATCACAGCTGATTTGGTACACTAGATTACCCACTTGCCTATAAAAGGGAATGACTCCACAAACATAGCTGGAAAAAGTAGCGATGTGGGTCTCGCCGAAACAATGAAGGCTAAATATAAGTTTGAGAAGCAAAAGCAAGGATATGCAATAGCAAGCATCAAAGATCAAGGAGTTTGAATCGCCACCCAGTTACTAGCCAGTAAAATAATGAGGAAATGTCATGCAAATGAGACGCCAGTTCCTTTCATTGCGTTTGCAGAACAGTGCACAAATGGGGTTCAGTTCCACTGGGTGCAGTTCTTATGTGACGAATTTTTGACAAATTGTCAAGAAGCACAGGACAAAGGTAAGAAATTTTATTATGCATGGTTGCTACTATCAATCCTTCTGGTTGCAAGAGAACTACAGAAGAGTAGCCAGTTTCCTAGCATTGATGATAGACTACCGGAAGTAGTGCAGTATACTTTGCTCTGGGCTACAAAGGATGCAGCGAGGGTTTTTGACATCAAGGTTTTTTGGACCTTCATGGAGGGGAGTATCCGGACATGACTTTCTCATAGGACATGGATGTATCCAACACTCTACAACAATTTGTAAAGCACGGTCGAGTTCAAAGTGGACATGCATAACTTATATATCCGGGCGTAGAAGGATCCAAAGCAAACATGGGTCACGCTTTCGTTCATTGCAACAGCCAATGCTATTTACAAGGTATTGGAAACATGGCCTCTAGAGTGGCATGCCCTAGATAAGGTTGTACTACACAGGATGGCAGCACAGCAGTGAAAAAAGTAACTCCAGCAGCGACTCGCTCAATTGGCAGAAAAGACCCGTCAGGGACAACAGGCAACTTCACAGAGGAGGCCACCAAGGAAGTGATAGCCAAAGAAATCATGGAAGATTATGAAATGGCCGCGGAACAGGACATGCAATAGGAAAAGGAGATACAGGCACGCATAGACCATATTACAGAATCACCCCAGGTCAAGCAACTGTGCAGCAAGGAATCACCGCATACACGCAAAAATTCAAAGACAGCAAAAGCTTTGGAAAAAGAGTTTATTGACAGCAGTAAACCAACGCGTAATTCCCTACCGATGCATGCACTGACCTGATCACAGAGCAAACAACTGTGTTGGGGGAGATCTGAGTGCAGTTGTAGGTGTTATAGGTGCGACCCCCAGGCGGGGTATATCTTAAAATTAACAAAGGACATAGCCACAGTTGAGCAGATGGTGTGCACCAATACAATGAACACCTTAGCGTTGCCAGCAGGTGTTGTGTTAGCAGAAGTAGAGGGGGACGTGCGAAGTTGGGGATTGAATCTGGCCACCCTTCCTCGAGAAACCTTGTACTAGCCACAGGATGGGGTAACCATTGAGCTTCGAGCTAGAGAAGGCCACACCCTCCAAACATTGATGGCGCACAAGGAAAATCTAGAGCAAGTCAGTCTCTAGAGAGATGACTTAATCACATGCAATCAGGCAGTGGAACAAGTCGTAAGGGCAACTTGTAGCAAGGTACTGGAGTTAGCTATCCCAGCCGAACTTCCAACAACTGACAAGATTCACCACATGACCACAGCATTCCGAACGGCCCAAGAGGAGGCCACGAAGGCTCAATGGAAATTAAATCTACAAATTGCAGAGCTAAGGCTACGCAACCGACTGCACTGCTAGAAATTTGGGAGCAGCACTACAGTGAAATTCAAGCAAGACTAGAAATGATAAAGCGCGCTATCCAAGATTGCTCAAGCCTGTTAGATCAATCCCTCCTTACACTCACCTCCCTCCATGAAGAACCAACCATCCAACAGAAACCAAAGCGTAGGAGTTACAGCCATCTTATGACACAGTCTGAGGGACTACGCAGACGATCGTTATCACACAGAGGTTGGCTAAAATGAAGGAGGTCAAGGCTATCAAGGCACAAGTTGACGTTGTGCAACAAAAGGAGGCAATGCTTAAAGAATGCATCCAACCTTGGCTGGATGAAGCATTCGCGATCTCCATAGCCATCGAAGGAAAGTTAGCACACATGCAGGCAGTGGGTGATACCGGACAGGCAGTTGTAAGTGATACGGATGCATCAGCAGCTCGTGAAGAACAGGTACAGAGGATAGCGGCAGAGTTCGTTGCAAGCACAAGTGAAGCGAGAAGTTGTTAACCGACTTGCACGTGAATATTGTCACACCAGCTGAGTGACTCAGGACGAGTCACGATGATTGCGTTGGGGGACTGTTGGGTAGCAGAGACCCCACATAACGTTTTTGGGGCTTAAAGCCCGCAATTTTGGGTAAAGGTATGGTAAAGGCTCCACGAGATACGCGGAGCACGAATTGTAATGAGTCAAGTCAAAGGGTTGTCTACCCAAAGATAATGTAAAATAATTAGGCCCACCCATGGTCTGCGAACCATGGAAATGTATAAATAGAGCAAGGATCTAGAGTTAGGAGTCAGTTTTTGGTATGTACTTTTGGATCTGGAATGTAATGGGTGTTTGAAGAAAAAATTCTTGAAGTGTTTGTAAGTCTGAGTCGAGGGTGTTTTTGGGTAGATAGAGGCTCTGTAGTTGTGTGCAGAGAGGCTTGGTAGAGTCTGTAGTTGTGTGTGCAGACCCCTGCTGCTGAGTGTGCAGGGTAGATCTAGTTGTATTAGCGAAAGAATTGAATAAAGATAAGTTGGTTCTAAAATATTGTGTTGAATCTGAATTATTGTGGATCTGGTTAATTTATGGTTGATATATATGTTTGATCTGTGCATTTATGCTTATATATTGAGTTTGTGCAAATCTGTATCTTTTCTGGTTGCGCGAGCTGGTTATCTCTAGTAAATGTTTGCTTAAAGACCGTAAACAGTAGAGCTGATCTATAACAAACTCATTAATAATAAATATTAAGGAATTTCCTTTCTCTGGATCTACACAGAAGCAGAGTGGGGCAAGGCCACAGAATGGTGCATGCACCTTCCAGACCACAAAAAGACATCCATAGGTTGCAGAAACCTAGTTCCAACACCCTCCTCTGCTACCTCGGGTGAGACCTCAGTCCACGCTCCATGGGCTGTTGCCGAAAGGCATGGTAGCTGTGGGATTTGTTTGGCTAAATAACTCTTCCGATCCTGCGTCAGGCCCATATAAGGCAACAAAAGGTTCTTCTTCATATTCCCATAATTCCATGTTTACAGTGATTTTTCAAGTGTCAAATCATAGCACAATTTATGCATTACCATGCACTAAAGAGTAGTGGAGATGGTTTTATTCAAATTCATGTAGATGGTTATCCATTTAGGAAAATTGAGGGAAAATGGTTACATTTTAAAGATGAACCTTTAACGTTAGGTTTTCATTGGCAGTTGATGGTGTTAATCCATTTGGATTGCTCAAGTCTATTTACTCAATGTGGCCAATTTTTTTTATCAACAATAACCTTCCTCCTTGGATGTCAATAAAGAGGGAACACATTATGTTGACAATGATTGTTCTAGGTATTTTTTTAATTTAAATTTTTTAGTATTGTAATGTTTTCATTTTTCTTGTTTGTTGCATTATATGTTATATTTATTTATTTACTTATTTGTACATATCATGGTAGTAATTATGTATAATTTCAAAAAATTAGGGAAGAACCAAGTTAAAGATATGAATGTATATATCGAGCCTCTTATCAATGAGTTAATGAAGTTATGGACCGACATCACTATCTATGAAATCTCAAAAACAATAGGGGAGAGGCAATTTCAATTCCATAAAATACTTGTATGAATAATTCATGATGCCCTAGGACTAACACATTTTTGTGGTATATAACGATCCATTGCACTTTAATAGTGTATGATTATTTCAATTAGATCATATCATGCATGTTTTTTAAATAATCCCTTCATTTATATTAATTAACATTAATCCATCTCTTGTAGGCCTTTAAACAAAGGGTAAATTTGCATGTCCAGTTTGTGGTCCTAATACAAAATCTCATCATTCAAAAACTTTAGGAAATGAGGTGTTTTATGAGTATAGGAACTCCCTCTCTAAGAACCATAGGTATTGTGATACTAAATAACATATTTTCAATGGGAAATAAGAGAATATATTAAAACCACGAAGAATGAGACCTCACCTATGGAAGTTGGAATATAACAAAAATCATCATGAAGGGCATGGGCTTCCACAAGGAATGAAAAGTTATCCCACTCAATTCACGAGGTTGTTGTAATATGAGTACATAAAAATAGATAATTCTTTTATACAATGCATATTAGGAAGAATGTGATAGGAAATTTATGGCAGACCATAGATGGTAGGAGGGATAGAGAAAAAACCCTCAAAATTTGTAATGGCATTGTGGAAGCCAATCATGCAATGAAAGGTGGGATACGATCAAGTAGTGATGAAGACTGAAACAACATTTCATGGTTATTAAAAGAGAATAAAAGACATGATTTAAAAGATGTAATTTGAATAATTAAATTTCCCACGAATTTTTCTTCAAACATAAATAATATCTTATCAAAGAAAGATGAATTTGGTGGGGTAAAAACACACGATTGACATACCTTCTTTAAGGTAACTATTTTGGTATATATATTTCTATACTGGTATATATACATCTTTATGGTTTTTTTTCTACTTTGGATTAAACAAACAATGATTCATTATTATTGTTATATTATGTTCTACTTCTATCTCTCCAATATGAATTCAACAACAATGTCAAACAAGTTATATATGATCTTGTAAAATATGTGAGGTAATTGTGATTTGTATGTTGAGTGTTTTTTCAATTAGTTTTTGTTCAAATTAATGAATTGTGTGTTACCTATAATGTAATATATTATGTTTGGTGAAACATGTTATTTTCTTGCATCATTTGTTGATGGTTTTCATTGAAAGAAATACATAAAGATGATATAAAAAAATGGAAGAGAGAAATTACTTGGCTAATATGTGAAATGAAAAATTGTCTACCTCCCGCATTTTTTAATGCACAAGAACTCTACCCCATACACCAAGTTTAGGATATTGAAATGTGTGGACCTATACACACAAGGTCGATGTGGATGGTCGAGAGGCACCTGAAATCATTGAAGGCTTTGGTTAGACAAATAGCTTGTTCTAAGGGTTCCATGATGTAGGGATATATGCCATATCAATCCAAGGACTATATTAGCCAATATCTTCCTATGTTAGTAGAAAATATGTGTGTGGATCACATTTGGGATGTGAAATCCATCAAAATATTTGAAGGGGATGACCTATTGGGGAAAGGTAGAATGATGAAAGTGAGAGGTAATTAAATATTTCATGTGGAGATTTATAATATATTGTATAAGACTTATAAGACTTTTCATTTTTGTGTGTATCATATTTATTTATTTTTTTATTCTTTCATCAATTATTAATATTGACCATGGTAGCTAATATTTATTGGTGAATTGTGATTTTATGATATAGTTGGTCAAGAATGGGATGCACTACATTTATACATTACAAACAATCTTGATTTGATGAAGCCATGGATTGAAACATGTGAAAATTATCATGGAAAGGGATTTTTTCATTGGTTAAATAAATTTTTCATGCCTAAGATGCCAATCTTACATAGAGGGAAATTGGTTTAGCAAATGGTTTGAAAAATAAATAGGAAAGCACACATTTTCACTAATTTGCAACATTTTATTAAGTTATTGTATAAATGCATTATTAATATGAATACAGGTGTGTTTAGATACTCTCCAAGATATATGAATATGTTGTTTAGCTGACAATACATTTTTTATTTGTATGAAATTTTTAGTTGAAACACCACAACACTATGTGGTACAATGATTGTAAATTTCACATCAAAAAGTTGGACAAAAGGAAGAAAAATTATGATTGTAGGATAACTCCAGTCTTCTAGGTTAGTACTATTTTCTCTAGAAGTGACACATGCCCACAATTCTAAAAAAAACAATTCTATGGGTATTTGGATGACATACTTGAGTGTGATTTTGATTCCTTCAAATTGGTTTTGTTCGACGTGAAATGGTATAGGCTACAAATGAAAGAACATGATCCTGATAGAACTATTATTCAACATGATATTGTATTTACCATGGTTAATACAAGTTCATTTGAGCCATGATTATATCACTATGTTCTTTCAAGCCAATGCAAATAGGTCTTTTACATATAAGTTCCAAATAGAGTGTGCTTGTCATTTGTTGTTAAATATGATCCAAGAGGAAGGATGGTAGAGTATAATATAACAAAAGAAGATGATAATAATGAAGAGGATGATGATGCAGAGGAATAATTAGTTGATGCTGTTTCATATCATGAATATTTCTGAAAAGTTCAAGGAGATGTTAGCTATAACAATACAAAGGTTCTAGTTTATTTTATTAAGCGCTTGATTTTTAATGGCTAGTCTTTTAAGTCAAAGGGATAAATGGAAATGAAACCAATGGTGTTTGTATGATGCAAAAGAAATCAATGAAAAACTAACTTATATGAATGCAATCGTTTGTTCCTCAATGAAAAGTGACCTCTACATGGGTTCTACAAAACTTCTATAAAGCAAAAAAAAAATTCTTTTCTTTTCTTAAAACACACTTCACACACACAAAAACTAAAAAGACTATTGATGCTTTAATAATGCAAAACTACCCTAATACAAGGTGTAAATGAAGATGCAAGATCCTAAATTACTCTAAAAAGAACGAAAGCAATTGTTTATAACTATTAATAAGCCAACTTAAGTGTTTGAAAAGAATACAAATTTTGAATACAAAATCCTCTCGAGAAAAGAAGGACAAATCCCAAAAGATTACAGTTCACATTCAAAAAAAATAAAAAAGAGACCAAAAACAAACTTGGAAAATGAAAACAAAAACAATGTTTTTTAAGATCTTTTCTTTTCCAAGAAGCAATGAAAACAAACTTTTGAAAGCACTCTAAATGCCACTTAAGACTCAAAGACCAAAAAAAGAGCACAAGGAAACTTTGCAAGTTACAAATTCGACAATGAATGAAAACTTCAACAAAAAGGCTTCAACTTGTACTAACTGACCCAAACAGCAGCATAGAGCTTGACAAACTGACCAAGAAGTGAGGAAAGAAAATATTTTCAAATTTGTCAAAAAAAACTTTCAAAAAGAAAGAAAAGGTATAAGGCCACAAAATGACAGAAAGCAATGCAAGTAGACCAATAACTGAGCTTGACACTAAGATTGAAAACAATTTGTTGTTATAGACGACCAGAACAATAAAGAACCTTTGTACGAAGCCTTGTGTGCCAAAAAACCAAATCATAAAACTCACTCAAAAGCAAACCTAGGCCAAATATTTTCAAAGCGGAAGAGATTTCAAAATAGTAAGTTTGCAGAATAATAAAATTCTATAGACAAAAATTGATCACTCAGAGACTAAACAGACCAAGAAACAAATCTTTCTGGGAAAATAGAATTGAAAAAAGCATGCAAAAAATGGTATACGAAACTATGTTCAAGAACAGAGGCATGTACACACGCTTCTGATAATAGAAACTCATGTGTACGTGGGTTCACTTCCCAGAAACAAGCATGTGTACACTACTGTAAATAGACTAAAGTGCGTATAAAAAGCTATGTAAGAAAAATAAAAAACAAAGCTAGATCAAAAAGATCAAACCTAAGGTTTGAGATTCTACTAGACCAAATAATATTATCATAGCAAGCAAACCAAGAACTGAGCCCTGATTGACATAGAACAAACCAAACTAGGAATAACAAGATTGTTATTCCCAGTAGACTCGCCAATTCTATTACGAGAATAAGTACCCTAGGGCTTTGGGTTGGAACCCCAACAGAGAAAGAGCAAACTACAGTAACAAATACTCATATAACTCAGGCAACATGCTTATATAAGCAAACTATGTGATAGCGACCATACCCAGATGTCCTTCGTTTGGGTAGTTCCAACAGGGTTCAGACCCTCTGCAACTCCTGATGATCTTTGAATCTACAAATCAACCAATTCGAACATACATAGCAGCATATAGATAAATCATTTTAATGAAATTAACTTTGTATCATATAAGAAAATGATTAGTTATACATCACAATAGCATTCATATATGAATTACAACACTATCTGATGCATAAACACAATTAATCTCAAAAACAAGACAATGCTTCTTTTTATTGTAGAAAGCTATAACTAACACGAAGAGAATTCACCTGAGTCTTCTTCTTCTGGCTCCAAGTGGAACCGTCTTCTAGATCCATCTAGTCCCAGTCTTCAACAACCTCCTTCCATAACCAATACCATGATATCTCAAGCAAGTGGGAGAATATCAACAATCAAGGAAACAATGGTTTCTTGAAACTTGCAGAAGTGCTTGAAGCACAAGGATACTTCAAACTCAGTCAAGGATAATCTCAGTATAATAATTCTATCTCCTCTCCTCCTTAAGTCATTTCCATAGAATTCTATTTATACTTCTCCCAATTCGTTTTTTATTTGGGAAACAGTTGGGCCATGGGCACTAGGAGGTAATCAACAAGTAAAACCCATGAACTCAGCCCACAATTAAGGAAATTTAATTTTTTTGAAGTGTTTTAACGCATATACATGGGCTAGGTATTGATTAACCCACATTTACATGATTTTATCTCAGGGCAAAGTAGCGTAAAGGGAATAAAACATTGTTTTTAAAATATTTGGACCAAGTTTGGAAGGAGGGGTTGCCCTAGGCCATAAACCACTCACCACAAATACCAAGGGTGGTAAATGGTGCTATAAGACAATGTTCTCAATGAAGATGATATCAATGATGTGCTACCAATTGAAGAAGTTGAAACAAATGTAGGAGATGATGTTCATCATGATGATTATATTGATAATGATAGAATTCTTCAAAATGATGACATTTATGATGACACTAAAATGGATAAATGTTTTAATGCCATTCTCAAATCGGATGACACAGATGTTGAGTTGGATGAATAATAAGATTAATGATATATTGAAATGTTGAAATGTACGAGGAATGCATTTATGTTTTTTCATTTGATTTGTTCTCTTTAATTTAACTTAATTTTTTTTTTAGTAATTTCTATATATGCTTGACTCTTACTATGTTTCTTTCAAATATTTTATATTAGATAAATAAGGTATTGGAAATATTGAGAGTGATGTGGGGGGACGGGGAGGGTGGTGGGGGAAGACCATATGAACTTCCACATTCACATGGTTAGCCTGGTTCAATAAATAATATTAGATAATTCTTGAAAATAAGAGAATGTCATTATTTGCATTGATCTCAAGCTTCTTGTGATAGCCAACATACGAGATAATTTATCAATTGATTGTATACTTTATTGTTTTCCATTCTCTCTATTATTTGCAAACTTCAGTGAATCCATTTCGATAGGGTCGCAACAATATCTTGATCTCACTACGAGGTGACCTATATTGAATTGGATCAACATTAAAATATTTAATTTTGTGTGTTCATATGCATTGAAATTTGACACAAATATGGCAAATGCATGCATTGATGATATGGAACGATTTTGAGACTCAAATACGACTCACATAAATAATTCACTATTATGACCTATGAATGGGGCCAACGTTGGAATTTTTTGAATTTGTGCTCGTACATACTAAAATTTGACATGGATATAGTAGATACATGCATTGAAGGTGTACGATTGTTTTGAGATCCAAATATGACTCACAAAAAGAATTTGAAAATCAAGCAATATCATCCAAATTTCACCATTGTGCTTCACATGAACAAGGAGAGATAGATATTTTCAAGGATTTGTCAAATATAAAAGTGTTATTATTTGATTCTATACTTGGTTGTTTTTCATTTTCTTTATTGATTATCTTCAAGTTTTAGTGAATTAATTTCGAGAGATATGTAGAAGTCTCGATCTCACCACGATGTGTTTTGTATTGAGATGGATCATGTTGATGCAGGTGTTAACACCAAAAAATCATACATTGTGAAAATATAGAAGACACTAAAAGGTGTCCAACAGAATGCACAAGTGAACATTTTCCAACTAAATGCATCATGAAGTTTAAAGAATTAAATTTCTCCCAAGGTCCAAAGTTTATAAACTAAAAAACAATTGATGTCGCAGGTATATTTCTTCGATAAATGTGTGTATGTGGAATATCCTTCATAAGAAACATAGTTTCATAAAAGGATGACTCAGTGATTCAGGACCACTCCACCCACTTGGGGTTGATTCTATAACATGAGCTCATTCCAGTAAAGTCGAATTCAAGTAACCCTAAATATATGCAGCCCTTAATGGAATCATCTTGTCCTACTCATGTGTCATTATCATGCACGAACCAAGAGGGGGAAGATGGATTCAAAAAATTCTATATAAACAAACCACAGGATAGCCAAAATATGAGACATTGTTATTCTAGCCAAATTTCTATCAGAGAAAACCACCATTACATTTTTGAAGCCAAATAACGGAAAAGAACTAGCATGTTGGCCATATTGATTCTAACCAATCCATCATCCTAGTGAGAAAAGAGGATTCACCATTGGAGGATCTTCATACTTCTTTGAGAGAGAGGATAAACTTGCAAAGAGATTGAGGAAAAGAAACCCCCCTTGCTGATGATTTTTTTAGCACCATATGTCAACTAATTCTCTTCAAGTGTCTAAGATTCATATATTGTATTCAACCTCTACTACAAGCAATCAATAAAGGGACCTTTCTCCATTATTTTATTGATTTTTTTTCTTCATTTCAAAATTTTTTGCATATTTACCTCTTTGTTTAGTTTATGTTTATGAATGAATTGTTTCCACTATTTAAAATGTTGTGTGTATTTAAGTCTTTCCACTAACAACACCAATTCTTCATGTGATTTGTTGCAGGGAACAATCACCTACTAAGGAGGTGTCTTTTGGTACACCATTTCCACAAAAACACTAACACGGGAATGACAACCATACCATTGTCTTTTCATTGATCTAAAGATTGTTTTTGCAGGACCTTCTCTCTACATAACCATCATACAAGGTGCTCAACACCTCTCTGGAATTTTTATAGACCTCAGGGACTTGTTTTGAGTCTGTATAAGTGGAAATTTTCTTTTTATTTCTCTCTCATGCGGAGTTTTCTATGACAAACACATCATTGCAGTTGTGTGTGAATAAACTCGCGCAGTCACTATAAAGAAAAAATCAGCCTTGTATTCTTTTCTCATG
This sequence comes from Pinus taeda, assembly GCA_000404065.3. Taxonomy (NCBI): domain Eukaryota; kingdom Viridiplantae; phylum Streptophyta; class Pinopsida; order Pinales; family Pinaceae; genus Pinus; species Pinus taeda. The sequence goes on along the minus strand of APFE031168689.1, from coordinate 142,374 downwards.
TGATTGGCAGCATTTGTTGAATTTCCTTCACCTATACATTCTGTATTCTCTGTTTAGTACCCCTGGTTCCTTTACTAACCTCAATTGTGTGAAAAATTATAGTATTTTTCATTTTTCATTTGCAATACACAGATAGCTTAGCTAGGGAGAAAAGAAAGTTGCGAAATTCCACATATGTTTTTCAAACTATTTTGCTATACTTTTCTACAAATCACATAGCTTAATTAGTGGCCCATCATCCACAAATATTATTACTAACCAAAGGATTTAATTCTTCATTTTTTGGGACTAGGAGCAAATGTTATTAGAGAAAGTAAGTAATTTCTTCTTCCCTTGCACGAACCTGGGCTGGCATATGAAAATTTTCTTAAAATCATTTGAATTTTCATCTCCCTTCTTACACTCCACATAGTTTAATAGTAAAAGAGTAAGTCGCCGATAATCCACAATATATTTATTTTTCCATGCAAGGAATAATAAACACTTAGTGTAATTAGAAGGACATTGTAAAGGATCATCGCATGTCTGCATCTTATCACACTTTGTATGCTCACTTGCATCACACACTAAGCTTCCATATGATTTGTACTCAAGGGAGTCCAATTCTGGAGCTTTGGGTTGTTGGGTTGTGTTATATTCTTTCCACGACTAACCCACATAGTTAACCGGGGGGTTAGAGGGGGGGTGGAGGCCCCCCTTCGTTGCGTTGATTACATAGCGGGGGGGTCACAAGAGGTTTGAGGGGTGCAGGTAACCCCACTCTATGGTGTCTAGGGTAGTGTCCAGAAAAATTTTGGTTTTGGAACCTATGTTAGGTTGGGCGGACCCACCTATGGTTTTGTGCATGATTTTCGCACATTTTTGTTGGACGCGATGGTTTTCGATCCATGGTATTGGATGCTTCGGCATGTATAAATATGTATTATAACATTAAAATGAACATAATGAAAAATCAAGTTGGTATTCCCGGTTTTGGCATCTAGGGGAAAATCTTTGTCTATATGTGTTTTATGTGTTATGCTCTCGCATTATTTATTTTATGTGTTTTAGAATCCATATGTAGGTAGATTCTGTATAGGGTTAAAACCTACATTTGGTATCAGAGATGTTTTGGCTTCAAGGGGACACCTTTGTTGCTGAGGGGTTCTGCTCGGGCCTGTGGTAGACCCTATTCAATGGGAGATATGCGAGATCGATTTTGGTGGTGAAAGAAGATGGCGAGCAGTGGAAAGATAATATTACATAATTCTTGAAACTAAGAAAATGTCACTATTTGCATTGATCTTAAGCTTCTTATGATAGCCAATATATGACATAATTTATCAATTGATTGTATACTTTATTGTTTTGCATTCTCTCTATTATCTGCAAACTTCAGTGAATCGATTTCAATAGGGTCGCAACAATATCTTGATCTCACTACAAGGTGACCTATCTTGAATTGGATCAACATTGAAATATTTAATTTTTTGCTCATATGCATTGAAATTTGACACAAATATGGCAGATGCCTGCATTGACGATATGGGAGGGTTTTGAGACTCAAATATGACTCACATAAATAATTCCCCATTATGGCCTATGAATGGGGCCAACAATGGTATTTTTTGAATTTGTGCTCATACATACTAAAATTTGGCATGGATATATTAGATACATGCATTGAAGGTGTAGGATTGTTTTGAGACCCAAATGTGATTCACAAAAAGAATTTGAAAATCAAGCAAGATCACCCAAATTTCACCATTGTGCTTCACGTGAACAAGGAGAAATAGGTATTTTCAAAGATTTGTCAAATATGAAAGTGTTATTAGTTGATTCTATACTTGGTTGTTTTTCATTTTCTTTATTGATTATCTTCAAGTTTCAGTGAATTAATTTCGAGATATATGTAGAAGTCTCGATCTCACCACAACGCGATTTGTATTGACATGGATCATGTTGATGCAGGTGTTAACACCAGAAAATCATACATTGTGACAATATAGAAGACACTAAAAGGTGTCCAACAGAATGCATAAGTGAACATTTTCCAACTAAATACATCATGAAGTTTAAAGAATTAAATTTCTCCCAAGGTCCAAAGTTTATAAACTAAAAAACAATTAATGTCGCACGTCTATTTCTTTGATAAATGTGTGCACGTAGAATATCATTCAAATGTGGCATAGCTTCATAAAAGGATGACTCAGTGATTCAGGACCACTCCACACACTTGGGGTTGATTCTATAACATGAGCTCATTCCAATAAAGTCAAATTCAAGTAAACCTAAAGGTATGTAGCCCTCAATGGAATCATCTTGTCCTACTCATGTGTCATTATCATGCACAAATGAAGAGGGGGGAGATGGATTCAAAAAATTCTATATAAACAGGCCATGGGAGAGCCATAATATGAGACATTGTTATGCTCGCCAAATTTCTATCAGAGAAAACCACCATTACATTTTTAAAGCCAAATAAGGGAAGAGAACTAGCATGTTGGCCATATTCCTTCTAAGCAATCCATCATCCTAGTGAGAAAAGAGGAATCACCATTGGAGAGTCTTCATACTTCTTTGAGAGAGATGATAAACTTGCAAAGAGATTGAGGAAAAGAAACCGCCCTTGCTGATGATTTTTTAGCACCATGTCTCAACTAATTCTCTTCAAGTGTCTAAGATTCATCTATTTATTCAACCTCTACTACAAGAAATTAATAAAGGGACCTTTTTCCATTATTTTATTGATTTTTTTTCTTCATTTCAGAATTGTGTGTGTATTTACCTCTTTGTTTAGTTTATGTTTATGAATGAATTGTTTCCACTATTTAAAATGTTGTGTTTATTGAAGTCTATCCACTAACAACACCAATTCTTCCTGTGATTTGCTGCAGGGAACAATCAACTACTAAGGAGGTGTCTTTTGGTACACCATTTCCACAAAAACACTAACACGAGAATGACAACTATACCATTGTCTTTTCATTGATCTAAAGATTGTTTTTGCATGACCTTCTCTCTACATAACCATCGTACAAGGTGCTCAACACCTCCCTAGAATTTTTATAGACCTTAGCGACTGTTTTGAGTCCGCATAAGTGGAAATTTTCTTTTTCTTTCTCTCTCATGCAAAGTTTTCTATGACAAACATGTCATCGCAGTTGTGTGCGACTAAACTCGTGCAGTCACTATAAAGGAAAAATCAGCCTTGTATTCTTTTCTCAGGTGATTGGCAGCATTTAGTGAATTTCCTTCACCTTTGCATTCTGTATTCTCTATTTAATACCCATGGTTTCTTTACTAACCTCAATATTTTGAAAAAATAGAGTATTTTTCATTTTTCATTTGCAATACACACATAGCTTAGTTAGGGATAAAAGTAATTTGCCAAATTCCACATATGTTTTTCAAACTATTTTGCTATAATTTTCTACAAATCACATAGCTTAATTAGTGGCCCATCATCCACAAATATTACTACTATCCAAAGGATTTAATTCTTCATTTTTTGGGACTAGGAGAAAATTTTATTAGAGAAAGTAAGTAATTTCTTCCTCCCTTGCACGAACCTGGGCTGGCATATGAAAACTTTCTTAAAAGCATTTGAATTTTCATCTCCCTCTTACACTCCACATAGTTTAATAGTAAAAGAGTAAGTCGTCGATACTCCACAATATATTTATTTTTCCTTGTGTTAGTGTCAGTCTTTACAGCCTTGCTCCAGTGATCAAACATGCTCTTACAAAGTGATTTTAAGGTGTCAAGGTAAAATTTTGTCATTTCAGTGAGTCTTCAAGCAAAATTTGGTCACTAGGCATTAGGTCTAGGGTTTGATTTTACCCTTGTCAAAGTTGTCCAAATCACCATTTAGCTGAGTGTACCATCATTCAAAGGGCTGCCATTATCATCTCAAGTTCCAGTGGGTCATTTTACACCTTGTTCATGCTTTAGTTGCGCCTAGGTAAGGTCATTTCCCTCTCCTAGGGTTTTGAAGGAAATTTCTCTTTGGCGGTCAAATCATCGGCAAAACTTGTATCCTGATGTTCATACACCTTCCCCTATCCTTAAAGTATCTTATCAAACACTTCCCATCATTGAGATCCCCCAAATTCCTCATTTTCGCACAAACCCTAGTTTCTTGCTACAACTTGGCAATTTTCTAGGATGGGCCTGTGTTTTGCCTTTTTGGACCCCTTCCCCTCACTCAATTTCTGAGATTTCACTTCCTCCTACTTCCTAACATCCCTCCCTACTTCCAAAAATTTCGTCAAGAATTTTGAAGCTCCTTATCCCCTTCATTTCGCTTCATTTCGACAAATCCCTTGTTCCACACATCGGGATCGGTTTCACTCAAATGATGTTTCTGAGAAATAAAAGATGAATTTGGGAAAAACGAGAGGTTTTTGTCCAAAACATGCCAAGAAAGAAAACCTCCTTCACTTTTTACACAGGTGTCATAGTTTTGGAGAAATGTCAAAAATATAGTTGCATTGGGAGAATTGATGCACCTCTAAAGTGACCTTGGGAAAATCAAATTTTATCCTAGCTCAGTTGGCCAAATGAATTTCTTGATGAGTCAAATGATAACTAGACACAAAGATCTCTCCAATGAGGTATCATGAGCTCACTTTGGAGGTTAGGAAGTTATTCCAAATTTGACTGCAATAACACTCTGCCTTGAGGCAGCCTCACTAGGCACATTTTGATCAGTCTAGGGAGATTTTATTTTTGACAGGGAAAATGAACTCCAAATTGAAAAATTCCAGTTGGGTTGGAAAGTAGCCTCAAATACATTTCCAAAAAGTGATCCCACACTCAATTTGAAAACTAGGAAGGCCTCCAAAAGTCCTCTGGAAAAATCACGACGCACAGAGGAAGAGGAGCGCAGCACACAGAGATAAAGCACACAGAATGTGCCAAATTGCCTCAAGTTTCCTGTGAAACCCCTCAAATCAATAGGTACGCTCTATATCAGGGCTTTCTCATCAAATTTATATAGATATGATGGTTTATTTCCTGTGATTGAATGCAAAAAGTTTCATAAAGCAAACACAAGAAGACATCAAAGAAACACTGTTCTGCTAGGGTTTTTGCTACAGTGTTGTTGCTGCCAAGGTTATTCTTCCTACCCTACCCCTACTCCTTATTTCCCTATTTCATTGTACCCATAATCATACCCTAACATTACCAAGATCATACTCCCTTTCCCCTCCTCCTATTGCTCAATAAACACAAACCCGACCTTACAAACCCTAAAACCCTACCTTGCCAAAAACCCAAACCCTACCCTATCAAAATACCCCAAAAACCCTTGTATATCCCTAAACAAAATTCTCCTATAAACCCCTATTCCCATTATATTATCCCCATCCTAATGCTCCCTATTAAATTATCCCCTTGGTGGCAGATTGTCAAAGCAACTTCTAGCTTCATTAAAATCAAAGGGCAGCCCAAATTCAACTTTTAAAACAGCAGTCATGGCATCCGAGGTTTCATCAGAATATGAGGCGGAGACCCACAGTGACACAGCTTCAGGAGAAAGATGCTAAGATCAAAGAGCTTAGGGACAATGTTTCTAAGGCCAATTTCATGATTTGACTCCTAGAGCAGGATAATAAGCAATTGAAGGTGATTCAGATGAGCATCAGGAGCAAGTGACAAGGAAGAATCCAAATACTAGAGAACTCAAAAGGGAGCTTCGGCAAAAAAGGGAGCAGATGTCTTCGGATGACCTAATTGCAGGAGAAATCAATGAAAATAGGGAGCTTTGGTGCAACAAAGTAAATTTCCATTTAAACAATCTTCTTAAGAGGGCCAAAAGAGACAACAAATTTCAAAGACACATGGCTGCTCATTGCTACACAAGGAATCAGGTCTCCAAAGTCAAAATCAAGCAGTTGAAGAAAATACTCCAAGAAGCCCTAATCAGGCAAAAAGAGAGGGTTAAGTTGGATCTGCTTGCTGATGCTTCCCTCAAAGAAAGCAAGGATAGGGACATGCTCAAGAACATGAAAGACCACAATTGGGCATGGAACAAAAGTTTTCAAGGCACGAATAAGGAATTTGAAGGCAAACCTAAAGAAGGCATCAAAAAGGCAAAAGAGGAAAAAAGAGCATGATCGACTCTGGATATTGACCAAGGTAATATTTGGCCCACCATAACACTTAATGAAGAAGCTCCAGACCAAATTTCAAGAAATTTGGAGCACATTTTGAAATTTTGAAATTTTTTGGACAAAAAAAAAGGAAATTCCTCCCTGTGCGTCGCGCACCCTGTGCGTCGCACACCCTGCGCGGCGCTAAAATTCTAGCACTCCAATCAAGAAAAGGTTTGCATTTTTGGATTCAACATCGAAAAATACATCTACTGGTGTCCGGGCTAGAAATTTTGGTAAGTTTTGGGTCTCTTAAAGGTCAAAAAACAGCCAAAAATGGCCTTTCTGCCACTTTTTGGACACATAGAAAGCAGTCTTGGAAGAATGAATATTTGGAGGGGCCAATGAGCTTCAAATTCCGAAATTCTAGTGGGGTTAGAAATTAGATAGGCCAAGCTTTCCAACAAGCCCACTTGAGCACATTTTGGACACCTGCAAGTGCCCCAAAACAGACCCCAAAGTAGTGTGACGCACAGATAAAAGCGCGCGGTGCACAGAGGAAATTTTGCCCAATTTGCTTCTGTTTCGCGAAATTTCGGTTCGCGACTTCTCCAAGTGGGCCTGCTCATCTACACTTTGGTTTTTTGGCACCAAAGGCAGCATTTAAAATGTTTTTTCTCCAAATTGGCTTCTATCCAAGTGGCGAAGGAAGGCAAACGGTCTCCCCAAAGCCAAATGTCATATTGGCAGCGCTGCACCTGTAGCTGATGGTTGGCTCTCCATGTACATTTTGAAATGATTGTAGAAACTTCCAACACCTGGGCGTTCTATCTCTTCCTCACACATTCTATATATTTTATGCAAGTTATTTTCAAATGGTTGGTTGGCTTGTAACTTCTGGGAGACTGTCGGAAAGAAACTTTGTTTCTACACTGTATATTTTTACAAAGAATTAATGAAAGGTAGCGGCTCTATTTCATGAAATTCCTGTGGTTGTGAGTGTAGCAAATGTGTCCCTTATTTTTCATATGTATCTTGTTATGTTTCATAGTTCATTTCACATTCATTTCTGGTGAAGTTTCTTGAGTGAGATCAGGTAGAATTCAATTCTACTGCTCTAACTGTGGGAAAATTTCATGTGTAGTGTTTCATTCTTCTGCTGAAAAGGATTCATGTTTCCCATTCCCTTTTCACCTCCTTAATCGATCTCTCCATTTATTTGTTATGTTCCATAGTTTCATTTCGTATTCATTTTTGGTGAAATTTTTCGAGTGAGATCAGGTAGAATTCAATAATGTTGCTCTATCTGTGGGAAAATTTCATATACAGTGTTCATTCTTCTGTTTGAAAAGGATCCATGTCACCCATGCCCTTTTCAACTTCTTAACCAATCTTTCCATCCCGCCCCATTTTAAAACTAAATTGCTATGCTTTCAGCCTACCTTGCCTCACGAAATAATTTGTGCCTTCATTTCAAGTTCTTTGTTCATTAAGGTCCAGTGGTCCCATAACATCCCAGAAATATAGTCATTCATAAAAATCACTCCTTATTTTCATTTCCACTTACTAGCCTAAGAAAATAGTCCATTGTAAGTCATCTCAGGCCATTTCACTTACTTATTCACTGAGTGTGACTCGGAGAGAGCCCTCTCCTGTTCTAGTAGGGCTAGCTACCAGACTGAGCGTGGCTTGTGGTTACCCTGAATTTTGCCTTCCTTCAGTCTAAGGCAAATTTAGGTGCTAACACCTTGCAAGGAACAATAAACGCTTAGTGTAATTAGAAGGACATTGTAAAGGATCATCGCATGTCCACATCTTATCACACCTTTTATGCTCACTTGCATCACACACTAAGCTTCCATATGATTTGTACTCAAGGGAATCCAATTATGGAGCTTTGTGTTGTTGGGTTGTGTTATATTCTTTCCATGACTAACCAACAAAGTTAACCAGGAGGTTAGAGGGGGGGCGGAGAACCCCCTGCATTGCGCCGATTCCATAGCGGGGGGGTCACCAGGAGTTTGAGGGGTGTAGGTAAGCCCACTCTATGGGGTTTAGGGTAGTTCCCCAAAAAAATTTGGTTTTGGAACCTATGTTATGTTGGGTAGACCCACCTATGGTTTTGTGCATGATTTTCGCACATGTTTTTTGGACGCGATGATTTTCGGTCCATGGTATTCGATGCTTCAACATGTATAAATATGTATTATAACATTGAAAGGAACATAATGAAAAATCAAGTTGGTAGTCCCAGTTTATTCTTTATTTTATGTGTTTTAGAATTCGTATGCAGGTAGATTCTGTACAGGGTTAAAACCTACATTTGGTATCATAGATGTTTTGGCTTCAAGGGGATGCCCTTGTTACTGAGGGGTTTCGCTCGAGCCTGTGGTAGACCCTGTTTAGTGGGAGATATGTGAGATTGATTCTGTTGGTGAAAGAAGATAGTGAGCAACGGAAAAATAGAGATCAAGAAATTTATGGTCAAAGTTCTAAGTTTTGGAAACTCAAGATGGAGGATCTACAGGTGGATAAAGATCAGTGGATTGTGGTAGATCCGGGTACTAAACCAATGGGAGTGTCCGATGAAGAATGGAATAAGTTGGATCAGAAGGCAAAGAGCATAATACGATTGTGTGTCTCAGATTTAGTATTGCTAAATGGATCAGGGGAAGCTACAAGGAAGGCTTTGTGGGACAAGTTAGGGACTTTGTACCAATCTAAGTCTCTGGTGACTAAACTATTCCTGTGGAAACAAATGTATAACCTGAGGATGAAAGATGGATACTCATGATAGAGCACCTAAACGCATTTAATACTGTGGTAAGCCAGTTAGCATCTGTTGATATTAAAATTTCAAATGAAGATAAGTGCATTAGTTTGTTGTGTTCTCTACTAGATTCGTGGGATAGTCTAGTTATTGCAATAGGTAGCAATGCAACTGCCTTGCAGTTTGATGAAATAGTCTCACCCTTGCTAACGGAGGAGATGAGACGGAAAAATATGGAGAGACAAAATGGTGATGCCTTGTCTATACGAGGACAGTCCCAGAACAGAAACAAAAATAAGTCATCGAGTGGGATATCTAAATCTAGAGGGAGATCTAGATCTCCAGGAAAACTTGTAAAGGTGGTGTGCTAGAAATGCGGAAAGGAAGGGCACTACAAAAGGGACTGTAAATATAAAGCTCCTAATAAAGGAAAGGGATCTGATGATGCTCCTTCTGCAAAGTCAAAAACCACCTCAGATGAAGGTGGGGATGTGTACTTGGCTTCTTCAAGTACACATGTAGATCATGAGGCACGGTTGACTAATTCATGTGCATCCTTTCACTTCACTCCCCATAGAGAGTGGTTCTACGAGTACGAGAAATACGATAGTGGTGATGTCTTCTTAGAGAATGATAGGAAGGCTAGAATTGTTGGTCGTGGAAAAGTAAAGTTGAAGTTCCAAGGTGGAAGGGTTAGAACACTTTTGCGTGTTCTGCATATTCTTGCGTTGGCCATAAATCTGATTTCTGTAAGCAAGTTGGGTGATGTAGGTGTAAAAATAGTGTTCGAGAAGGATAACTACAAGATGGTTCGAGAAGCACTGGTATTGATGCGGGGAGTTCGGACTACAACCCTGTACAAGTTACAAGGTAGCACTGTTGTTGATGGGTGCAACAATTCTATGGTTCCTGAAATGGAGCAGAAAATCTAGTGGTCTCTGCAGAGAAGGCCATGTTGTGAATCAAAGGCTTGTACATATTGGAGAGAAGCGCCTTCGAATACTTCATGGTAAAGGCACGGTAGAAGGTATGAGTAATAGCTCTCTGGATTTTGATTTTTGTGAAAACTGTGTATATGGGAAGTAGAATCAAGTGAGTTTCCCCTCTGGCGGTAAGAGGGTGAAACAGATATTAGAGCTTGTGCACAGTGATGTGTTTGGACCTGTGAAGGTTCCATCACTAGGTAAGTCTATGTACTATGTATCATTTATAGATGACTTCTCAAGGAATAAATGGATGTATTTCCTTAAGAAGAATTCTGAAATCTTTGACAAGTTTAAATAATTTAAGGCTCTAGTGGAAAACTAGACCTAGAAGAAGATAAAGGCGCTGAGGACAGATAATGATGGAGATTTTTGCAGTAAGGAATTTGAAGAATTCTGTAAGAAGTGTGGTATAGCATGACAGAAGACTACTCCATATACACCTCAACAAAATGGAGTTGCAGAAGGAATGAACAAGATGTTGATGGAAAGGGCAACAAGCATGCTCAGTGGTGCCAGGTTAGGACAAGAATTCTGCGCAGAGGCGGTGGGGACATCACATTACCTAGTCAACAGATCACCTTCATCAGCGTTGGAGGATAAGACTCCACAAGAGGTATGGACTGGTAACAAACCGTCTCTTTCACATCTGAGGGTATTTGGATGAGATGCATATGTACATGTTCCAAAGGAGAAATGAACCAAGCTAGATAATAAATATGAAAAGTGCATCTTTATTGGGTATAAGGATGGTTTAAAGGGGTATAAGCTTTGGAACCCAGTAACAAGGATAGTAGTGTATAGCTAAGATGTGGTGTTCAGAGAGGTGAAAGATGTTAGTAAACATGAAGTCCAACCAAAGGAACCCGAGAAGATAGAGTTTGAGCTAAAGGAGGAAGAATCAGACTCTACAACAGAGGAGGAATCAAAAGATGAAGAGACACAAACTCCGGGTGTGAGAAGATTAGTTCGAGAAAGAAGGTAGCCAAAAAGGTATATTCCATCTACTTTACGTTCAAATTTTGCTTTATCTATTACTGATGATTTTCCAAAAAATATGAAGGAAGTAGTAGATTCAGAGGATGGAAAACTCTGGAAAGAAGCCATGGTTGATGAAATGGAAACTCTGCACAAAAATTAGGCTTCGGATCTGGTAGAGTTGTTGGCTGGAAGGAAACCCATTGGCAACAAATGGGTGTTCAAGAAGAAGACAAATGCAGAAGGAAAGGTGGAGAAATACAAAACTCGGTTGGTAGCAAAAGGTTATTCTCAAGTGTCGGGAATTGATTTTGGTGATATTTTTTCTCCTGTTGCCAAGGTAACTTCTATTAGATTAATTTTATCTATTGCTGCTACTTTTGATTTTGAGGTAGAATAGATGGATGTGAAGACAACATTTCTTCATGGGGATCTGGAAGAGGAAATCTACATGAAGCAACCTGAACACTTAGCAGTGAAGGGTAAGAAAGAACTAGTATGCAAGCTAAAGAACTCTTTGTATGGGTTAAAACAGTCACCAAGGATGTGGTATTAGAAATTTGATACATTTATACGGGGACCTAACTTCACCAGAAGCAAAGCAAATCACTATGTGTATTTTAAATTAATTGGTGACCGTGTTATTTATTTGGTCTTGTATGTGGATGATATGTTGCTGGTTGGAAATGACAAAGAAATTATCCAGGATTTGAAGACCCAATTGTCCTCCAAATTCAACATGAAAGATCTTGGTGCTGCAAACTATATTTTGGGCATGGAAATTAAAAGATATCCGGAAAAGAGGAAGCTCTGGTTAAACCAGAGGAAGTATGTTGAGACAATATTGCAAAGATTTAATATGCAGGATAGTAAAACAATGAAGGTTCCTATTCTCGTAGGTGTAAAGTTATCAATTGAATAGTTTCCCAAGACATAAGAAGAGGAAGAGGACATGTCCTGTGTTCCATATACAAGTGCAGTCGGTAGCTTGATGTATGTAATGCTCTGTACTAGACCAAACATTGCATATGTAGTGGGAGTATTGAGAAGGTTTATGTCAAAACCAAGAAAGGAGAATTGGACAACAGTGAAGTGAGATTTTAGGTATTTGCATGGCACTAGTGATTATGGTTTGTACTACCAAGGAAGACCAGGATTGGATAGAGTGTTGGATATTCATGACTTTGTTGATGCAAACTAGGTTGGAGATCTAGATCAAATAAGACCTATAAGTGATTATGTGTTTGACCTATTTGGAGGTGCAGTCAATTGGATGAGTAAGAAACAATCTATAGTGGCACTATCAACTATAGAGGCAAAATACATGGCAATCAATCATGCAAGAAAGGAAGCAGTTTGGTTGCAGACATTCTGTTCAAGTATGGGGTTAGTACAGGGAGCTATAAGGATAGACTGTGATATCCAAAGTGAAATTTTCTTGGCAAAGAACCCTGCATATCATTCAAAGACAATGCACATTGATGTTCATTATCACTTTGTGAGGGATATGATAGAAGACAAAAAGGTGTTGCTAGTAAAGGTGGACACTTTGAAGAATACTGTAGATGCATTGACAAAATCTGTGAGCTGTGAGAAGTTCTCTTGGTGTACAGAAACAATGGGCATTACAGGGCTAGATAAATGACTAAGCTCTCTTGTGGCACCCTGTGGAAAGAAAACAACAAGTAGGAGAATGTTGGGTTGTGTTATATTCTTTCCATGGCTAGCCCATGTAGTTAACCGGGGGATTAGAGGAGGGGCAGAGCCCCCCCTTCGTTGCGCCAATTGCATAGCAGGGGGGTCACAAGGTGTTTGATGGGTGCATATAACCCCACTCTATGGGGTCCAGGGCAGCACCCTGAAAAATTTTGGTTTTGGAACCTATGTTAGGTTGGGCGGACCCACCTATGGTTTTGTGCATGATTTCCACACATGTTTGTTGGAAGCAATGGTTTTCGGTCCATGGTATTGGATGCTTCGGCATGTATAAATATGTATTATAAAATTGAAAGGAACATAATGAAAAGTCAAGCTGGTAGTCCCGGTTTTGGGATCCAAGGGAAAATATCTGTCTATATGTGTTTTATGTGTTATGCTCTTGCATTGTTTATTTTATGTGTTTTAGAATTCATATGTAGGTAATTTTTGTAAAGGGTTAAAACCTACATGGGTACTTATTATATTTTGGCTTACAAAACCACTCCACAAGTGAACTAAGACTCCTTAAAAACAACCATAACTTGAACCAACTAAGTTTTCCCTGAGGGGCCACCAAAAGATTTATAGTTCAGGTTAGTACCATTGGGGGTAAACATCCCATAAGCCACCATGATCATGTTACACCTTTGAAAAAATGTTGTTGACATTTTAGGAAGCTTAAAATCCTTCAATCATCCCATGGAAAAGACCCGATTTAGAAGGGATCTGACTTAGGTCCAGTACATGCGGTACTCTTTAGGGTTACCCGACCCATTTAGTTCTCAATACTAGAAATTGAATACCACTCACGTGGGACGAAATTACTTTAGTGGCCAAAATCTAGGGCATCATTTCCTTATAGTGATGGTGCAGGCAGCACTTAAGCCTCATTACCATTGCCTTACTTGATTCTTCGGTTGTTAGAAGGCGTTGACATTTCTTTCGAGACCTTCCCCCAAGACCCATCAGATGACATCTTCGCAAGGCCCAATATTAGAGAGTGGAAAGTATGATTAGGTCTACATAGGATATTTTATCATACGCAACAAGCAAAACAATTTTCTTGTTTTCTTGATCGCATAGCTTAATTATAAAGGGAGAATAAACCATTTATATGTTCACTTTGTTTTATGTATGTCATCATATTTCCTTGACACTTATCTTCTTACCCCACCATACACAAAGTAGCACAAACTCTAATCAACACCATAGGGGACCCCACAACTCCCCTTCGATCTAGACGTTTTCTAAACCTCCTCCCATTACCGGGAGGTGTGTTTCACGACTCCAAAATGGTCCACACATGCTACCCGCTTTGGGAGCCCACACACCACTCCTCCAAACAATCCCTAAGACACCCATCGGGTAGTTCTCCTGAGACATCCCCACAGAGGACCCCTTTTCATATAGTTGTCCAAAATCATTTTACAATGGAAAGTAATTCGCAGATCCCATTTTTATCTTCGTTAAACATACTATATTTAAGCAAGATAACTAATGACCTGATTGTTCGTGGCTATAGTTGGTTGGCTATTCCCACCAATCTCCCTTCAAATATTCCAAATTTTGTATGAAAACAAGACGAAGACCTAGGAAACCATGTCATGAATTTTCACCTGTGGTGTTTGATGACCTTAGTATTGCAACAAGAATGCTACAACTCCCAAGGCTACCGACTTTAATTATCATTCAGGGGTTCGTACAAAATTAAGAGGTATCGGCACTATATGTGCAGCATACAATGTGTGCTTCCTTTGCTATCATGATGTAATGGACTGCATGTACTGAAGTCAAATCCTAAACTTAATTGCAGAAAATGAAATGTTAAAAAATGGAACCTTAACCTATTGCAAGAAAGAAAGTACAAGGAAAGAGACTGAAATCAAATGCTAAAACACACCATTTTCTAACTAACTTCTAAGAGGCTAATGTTAAGTTAACATGTATGCAGTCCTATTATCCTAAGCATGCAGATCTAAACCATCAAACCTTCTACTGTTGTGCATGTAAATGAATAAAATAAATATGTTTTTCTTTCTGTCTTTTTTCATGTGAGAGTGTGAAAGAAAATCTCTTTTGGTGATGTGGCAGGTGGCTTGGAGATGATGGTGGATGTTTGGAAGGCTTGGAAGACCCTTAGGTGACCTTGTGTGGATTCCTAGAGGTTTTCCCTCAATTCAGCCTCAAAACAGGCCACTACAGGAAAACCTACATGATGTACTAAAAACCTACAGGATCCCCTGAAAACTTATAGGATACAGCTGAGAGAAAAAGGACGGATGTTTAAGGTGATGGAAGTATTAGATAAGTTGGTTGCTGGATGGAATGAGGAAAGGGAGTGTCTAGGACCACTTCAGAACTCAAAACCAAAGTTGGGAGATGGATGGATTTGCTCAAAAAGCTTGGAGAAGTTTCCTTGTTAAATGAGGAAATTGGTGAGGGTTTAATGACCAAGCAAATCAAATCCAAATTGGATGGGAAAATTTTATTTTTATTAACTAGGATGTCTTAGGTCCCTATTACAAGAGGAATCACTCAAAAAGACCTCTGTTAACCCATGCGAAAAAACAAAAACACATTACTAGTCAAAAATCTAGAAATTCGAGAACTAATGAACTAGTAAAGCTAAAAAATGCCTAACCAAATCAAGTGAAAATGAAATGGGGTAATTTTTTTTATGAACTAGAATTTTTTTTTGATCTAATGCAAGTGGAATGAAATCGATTGAATCTTTTTAGCATGCTCTAAAAAATAGAATAAATTTATTTTTCTTTGCTAAAGAGGAGGTCCAATAATCTAGATTTGGGAATAAGAAGACTAATCCAAGCATCTCAATGATTACTATGAAATTTCAAAGATTTTCCAAGGATTAAATAATTCTTTTTATCTTGCAAAATAACTTTCATTAACCATTTAACTCAATCCTACAATAAGAAATCATTAATACTAAATGCAGAAGTAGAAAGAAATAAAAACTAGAGATGCATATGAATAAGCAATGAAAAGAAGGAAAGAAAATCATAAAAAAGGGCTCTAAGGTTCCTAGGATGGTCAAGCCCAAAGAAAATCAGAGACCTATGGAGGAGAACAAGACTTAGAAGCTGAACACGACACCAATTTTTATTATTCCATCAATACGATTACATGCATGTAAGAAAATAAAATGGAGCTGCAAAAATATGAGTTCTCTCCACAAGAACACTAATGAAAATTCCCTCCTAGAGGAAAATTCGACTTGGCACTTACACCAAATGACTAGAAATCATTCCCCATCAATGGAGGAAGCTTTCCTAACCAAAATCCCTTGATTGGTGGATCTGGTCTCCAATACTAGGAATTTGCATTAAATGGCAAGGAACACATTCCTAGATTTTCTCAATCATTGGAGTTCCACAATCTGTGTTATGCAAATTCAACTTGGTACTTATAAAAAATGATTGAGAATCATTCCCCATGAATGGAGGAAGCTTTCCCCACCAAATTCCCTTAATTAGTGGATCTGGTCCCTTGATTAGTGGAACACATTCCTAGATTTTCTTAGTCATTGGAGTTCCACAATTTGTGCCATAATTCCCTAATATTTTGTTGATTTATCATTTATTATTGATCCTCCTATAGTAGGGAATAAGTCCCTAAATTATTACCTCCTCCAAATCTTCATAATTTTCCCAATATTCTTATAATATTCCACAAAAACAAATAATATTAGGCACAAATATCCAATTATTCGTAAACCTTCCTAACGAATATATTAAAGTTAAAAATAAATTATCTAATGTAGAAAGAGAGGTTTACTGTGTTGAAGTATGGTCATAACCCTCAATTTATGTTTTAATTTATAGGCATGGGCCTTAATTTAGGTCTAATTTAGAGGCCCATCGGTGTTCATCTAATAGTATCACCAATGATATATTAGATTACAACTTTTTCAACGCGCCCTAACTAGGCCTACAGCGAAATGTATGTTGACTAGCATTCTACGTCACACGGAAACTTTAACTCATTAGCTACAACTTTCCTCACCTTCTTCCAGCTTCGAGTCTACCATGATTCGGGTCTAGAACTCCTCACCCACTTCAAACAAATGCCCACTACCCACATATCAAATCATATACATGAATGGCGAAAACGTTTTAGCCTGTGTAAAACCTAGTTTGAAGACAAAGCCCTCTTGGACTTATTCTTGAGATCCCTCACATCTGAAATCTCTAAAGATGTGGAAAGTTCATCCCTGTAGAATGAGGAAGAATCCATTAGTAAATCTCAACAGTTAGGTCTTATTTACACCCAGTCTGAGGACATCTATCATGTGCTTCAAGATGCCTCACTCCTACAAATCTTAGATGCAATCAATGTTTTTGATGGATTGATTGGGTCCATTACCTAAAACCCACTCAACCACAGCTACTAGTACCCTAGATATTCATTTAATGGCCAAGAATACGATGCTACGCAAAACGCGCCACCATTAAAACATATAGGATACTACCCCAGTCAATCCCCACCCATGCAGAATATGGTCAGTAGGGTTAACCATTATCAGCCCCCTCAAGGAGGCTCATACCCTCCCCCATAGGGAACCAATAATCCTCTCAAAATACAGACATAATGGCCTCTTCCTAGATTCCATACATTAACCAGGGACAAGGAAACCAATATTCTCCTTTCCCCGCACAACAACAGAATAACCCACCAACACAGAATAATGTAAGGTTGAATCTAGCTCAACCTTCTCTCGCTTCACAGAAATAGTGAGAGGCACAATTGAATCCAGCTAAACCCCTAAATATTTCTAAGAAAAAATTTAAAAATAAGTTGAAGAGAGAACCTGACCAGGGGAGCAGCAACCATCAACAAACCCCACGGGCACTAGGAAGGGGAAATCCTAACCAGAATTAGAGCCAAGGATCAAACAACAATAACCCACAAAAACAAGGCAAGAACACAAGTCTGCGGACTAATCATTCATGTGTTATCCGTGGGAAATAAGGTCATTATACCCACCAATATCCTCAACTTCCTAAATTAAAATAGATACAAGATAATAGGGGGCAAAGAGGTCAACAAACGTTAGTAATGCAAGATCGCTTCCCTCATCAGGGAGTTTTTAACACTCAACAACAAACACCCTGCTCTCATCCATCTCGAGGGAACCCCCATAACAATCCTAATCATGAAATTTTCATGATAGGAGAGGATATCCTCCTGCAAACACATAATCAAAGTTATGAAGCTCCCTCAAAGCCCAGTCCATCCACCTCAACCACAACAATACCTACAGTATCATTGACCATTCCTCGAACTTCTATAGAATCTATGCCCAAAATGGTCCAAGAACCTTTATGGTGCACAAGACACAACTCAAAAGTTTCTCATAGCTACAACATAGTCGACGAATTAGCACAATCATCATCAACCATGTCAGCATTAGAAGTCCTGCAGACATGCCCAACACAATGGAAATCCTTACATTCCGCTCTAGGCGTGATGGACCCATATGATTCTTGCCTAATGGTATTTGATTTGAATAAAGCTACTCCATGGCTACCATAAGTTGTTGCTTTCCAAATTCCAGCCTTAGTTGAAAACATTAACATTCATCGTTGCATTATTGATGAAGGAGCCTCCACATGTATCATGTCCAAATTTGTTTGGAAAAAACTAGGATCCCTCGAAATCAAGCCTATTAACATTACACTTAGAGTATGACAGGTGCCTTTACACTCCCACTAGTCTATACCCTAGTGTTCCAGTTAATTTGGCTAAAAAAATTACGTTAATAGACATCGAAGTACTAGATGCCCAGTTGGATTACAACATCCTAATAGGGCGAAGCTAAATGTACGAGATGCTCACAATCACCTCATTGGTGTTCAGAATAATGATTTTCCCCAACGATGGAAAGATCATTACTATCGATCAACTCACATACTATGAGAAGGAAACCTTACCCACACCTGACGGTGTGCTACCCTTAGTATTGCCTTCCCCCAAGTTGATCACTACTTAAACTAAGCTCATCCCGGGCCAATTTAAGCCATAAACACTCTTAGGGACATTCCCAAGAGACCCTTCTATCCTACAAGAGCTTTCCCAAACACCACAGCACCGATGTGCGTGATGACTTCATCAAACACCACTCACACTTAGGAACCAGTTCCAGACACAAGACACTTTGCAACTGTTGATTCCATTTCCCTACCTCACACCATTTTTATACCCCATACCCGGCTTTGTCTCACAAAAGGTCATGGAAAACCTTACATTACCAAATATGGCTCTCGTGATACCAATCTTGTATCTGGTACTAATGACCATGCCAACTGATCCTAGACATATCTTTGTAGGTAGAATCCTTGTGCCTCCATCCCTACTCAAAACTTTCCTGCACCAACACCATCTAGGGTCAATATAAAGGCGAAACAAAGTAGTAAAAGAGGAGAATCCTCAAACTCCTCCAAGGCCGCACAACCCTGTGCATTATGTGAATAATTTGGGCACCTGACCCACATATGCATCAAGTTATATGAGTTGAAAGCCCTTATGCATGCTTCCAAAACATCGGTAACCTCAACTCCACTAGAAGGAAAAAAGGTTATGTCTATACATAATAAATAATTACACACTAGCCATGCATGTAATATATACAAAAATCATGGGAACTACACTCACCACTGTCCTGATATCCCTTGATATAGAGAGATATTAAGCACACTAATTCAAGCCAACATTAATAAACCAATAGAACCAACCAAACCTCAAGTGGATGAGGGATAAAAAACATCTTCTACATTCAAGAGGAACCATCTTGATCCTCTAAAAATCCCTCTCGCAACACATGAAGGTAGCATGAACAACTAACCCCCTCCCGCACATTACCATGTGCTCTATGCAATGAACCTACTCACCTAGTAAACCTCCACCTAGAGCTATGGGCATTTAACCAAAATCACCCAATCAGCCAGGTTGTTCAGAGAAGCAAACCTAGATTCCAACACAATACATTCACTATCTGTGTAGGAAACCATCATAAAATAAAGTGCTCCCACCTTCGTAAATTTCGCGAATCATTTATTTTTGTACATCGATTCATGAACAAAAAATCTTATCTACTAGACCTATATACCAAGTCCATAGAACCCATCCCCCCACCATGGGAAGATGGCCCTCTAGATGTCTTATGTGTGTTTGAGGAGAAATGATAGACAACAAAAAATCAGGTCCCCTGTCATTGCATATCCCATCACCACCATTAATCCAGATCAAGAAAAAAATGATCTAAAACCACCTGGAAAAGAAAATCACCCATCACATGCACCCTATGTGATAAGCCCAACAATTTGGTAAATGAATTTCGCAAACTAATGAATTTCAATGACATCTTCCTCTTGGTGATCCAAATTCAACACAAGCATCTCCCCAATGAATAGAAAATCATATGTTGTTATTGTCACATTTGCTCTCAATTCCACCACACAAGGAATTTCCAGTATCTTCCATGTTTCCGTGCAGCAAGAGAAGCGCTAAGGCCATCCAATACAAGGAATCCATGTCACGCTAATACCATGACTAAGAGATGGATACCGCCACAAGATATTCCATCTTGTGACCTTAATGAGGCATCAACGTCGCATACTATTAGCAGTATTGCCTCCCATACAATCTACTATGTTAGTTCCAGACTAATATGTGGAATATGTACCAAAACCTCTCATAGAAGTGAAATGGCCCTTCTGTCACATGAATTTTTGGCATGACAATCCCTCTAGAATAATGAAGCACATAAGAAAAGGGTCAAAGCCTTGTTTAATCGCAATGTCACCCCTCGTACATGTACTAAGGGGGAGTTAGTCCTTCACTACGATGTTTCCCAAAAAGCAGTAGAACCTGGAAATTTTGAAACCCTATGGAAGGGCCCGCACATCATCAAACACTACCTCCTCAAGGGGACATACATATTGTCAAATCCCGATGGGACTTGCCTGAAAAATCCCGTCAATGGTCTCTACCTCAAAAAATTCCACCCATAAAATTCTAGAGTAGACATGTATGCACCATGAATTATTTTTTATGATGACCACCTCATCATGGATCCACTCTAAATATCATTCCCCCATCATATTTAAGTTGATGGATCCTCCACCAGATTATCATCATGGGTTTTCTGACACCACATCTCGTTGGTCGCAAAACCTTGCTATTGCAACCTTGACCATATACTCTCCTGACTCGACACCTCATCTCTTTAATGGACTTTGTATCAGATCAGCCACCAACAATCAAATAGATTATGATGCCATCATAGGCCTCTTGGCTGATGCCCACCACCTAGGTATCCATCACCTACAAGTATTCCTTGATTCCCAGTTAGTTGTATTGCAGTTAAACACGACCTTTCAAGTTTGGGATACATGCCTTTTCCAAAAGTATTTGCATGCAAAAAGGTTAGCTAGACATTTTGATCATATCACATACCAAGGGATCAAAATCACACAATTGATCACATCACTAATCAAATCTTAGACTGGCATGCATCACATATATATAACCATCAAGATACATAAAACATCAACACAAGATACATCTCAAGAAAAATGTAGAAATACATCAAAAGTATAGACACATGTGACATATCATGAGAGCCACCAAAAAATAATCTTGTATATACATTAAAAAAAAAACATATGAGTACAAAAAATATCACATAGTCCACTGGTCCAGGACTAGGTAAAAAATAAGTCAACAAAATGTAGGGGAGCATCCTCATAATAGGTGCTTCCCTGATACATACATAATCACACCAAATAAAATCAAGACCATCTAGTCTATCTAGGGCATTGATGGCTCAATCTCTGCATCTAGAGCCAAAATCTGACCAGTCGCAGCCATCGCCATGGCTATACAATGTAAAACTGGTCAATGTGCTCGCTCCACTGACATCGTTGTCTCTATGACAACCTCCACCAACCCTGTCCACCCAATGATAGGAAACCCTCTAGTCAATGTCTCCACCCTGCCCCGAGTGTCTTGATAACTCTACAGCTCAACCTATACATCTTCCAAGTGCACCTCTACAGCCTTAGCAGGCTCATGCCATCGCCTTTACACTGCGCTAATACCCTCTCCATAGGGCCCACCAATCTCTAACCGACACCACTGCACTGGTCGCTCAGGCCAGTGGTCACCCCTATGGCCCCGCATCTGCAAGTAAACAAGCAAGGTATCAACATCATCATAAGTAAAAAATCATAACAATACATGCAAAAAAAATATATGTATACAAATGCAGAAATAAAAATATACCTTCTAGTCCCCAGGCATCACCTAGAGGAAGCCCCATATCTCGATATCCCGGAAGTCCACACCAAGATAGGCATACTCCAGAATCCACTAAGGATTAGAGTTAAATCAATCCTCTATAGTGGCATTCCAATAACGCCCTACAGCACCACCCCTAGTTCTCGGCACTGCCAAACGACATATACATGGATCCCTAGCAGGCCTTGCTGGCACTACTAAGATCAGATGAAGCATAACCACCATGTTGGGATAGGGTCCCTAGGGTCGTTTTGGCATTAGTTAACCTAAATTTTGTATATATTGTTGTAAAAGATGTAAAGTCTCCATGATATGTGGATGCGGAGCGTGCAAATAGATAGGAGTCAAATGGGTCCTAGCCCCTTGTTTGGATAGATAGTTAAGTCAGTTTTGAGACTCACCTGTGGTTCACGGACCATCCTATTTCATTTAAAAATCTATATATTTGAGTCATAGCAAGTTTAGAAGGATATAGTAGATAGAAAAGAATCAAGATAGGAACTATTTGGGAAAGTGCTAAGGCAGGAAGGCTCTATCTTATTAATGCATAATTTAACTAGTTAACTTGTTTCATGAAGATGATAGTTAATTTTTCTATGTTTTATTTCATATTGGATAGATCTGCATGAAGTCGGATCTAGGTTTGTTTACTGATGTGTGAAAATAGATAGATCATTTCGTTAAGCTTTTTAAAGATTGATCATAGGCCTTCACAAAGGTTTAGAAGCCATTTTAACTTAGTTTCAGTAACAAGCCCTACAAGAATATCGATCTGGGCGAAGGTAGATCTGAACTATCAGAGCCTAAGAACCATTTATCACATGTCCCTAGATGCAAAAACCTAGTTCTAACATCCTAAAATACTGCGTCAGGTGAGACTGCAGCCTACATTATGTAGGTTGTTTCTGAAAGGGCCAAAATTTAGGGTTTTTTTGGTTAGCGTGAACAACTCTGAACCTAGGTCAGGCCCCCTAGAGCCAACAAATGATTCCATTTCCAGGATTGAGGTTTATCTAAGAGACGTGCGATAAACGGTTTCCTACGAAGAAAGAGCTTGATAAGTGGATTGATCAGAAATCACACGCATTCGTGGCTCAAGAGAATAGGAGCCCTAAATTATCCAAGGAGGAGTGGTTTTAGATATTTTTGTACGTAGACGAGATCGACGCGTTCTTTTGTTTCTTCCTTGAAGAACTATGTGAGTGGTTGTCTAAATTAGCTGACGTTCAAGGGATGTAGAGACTTGAAGGCCCTATAGTGTGGACTCCTGAATTGGTGTGACATCTGGAAGCATCAGGAAGCAATATCACATCGGCAGTGGATCACTAGGTTGACCGTACATTGAGAAGCTTTGTGACTTATTTCTCGATTGATAGGAATATTAGCTATAGCGATGTGGAGCAAAGGATCTTTAAAGGACCGTGAGGTAAGTATTTGAACTCATTGAAGACTTGGATTAAAATGTTGTTATGTGAAAATATTTTTATGCAGTTACCTTAATGTTTGGGTCTACGTGAAGTGGGATACTCTTTATAAGAAATGAAGCATCTAGCCTAGAATATAGCCTTCTCATTGAACCCCCTTCAACTGACGATGAACGAGTGTTGTTGACTACACCGCAAAGTGCAATTCAGTTAATAATGAATGGTATTCTAAGGATACCTCATGCATCCACTCCACCTCCACCTCCACCTCCATGTCATACACCTACACCTTCACCTCCTCCACCTCCACTTCCACCATTCAACATGGTGAACGTGATGAAGATGTTGATTTTTAAGGGAACGAGCGATGAAGATCCAGAAAAATTTTGGCTTGTTCGAGGAGTTGTGTGGATAGCGCAACAGATTACCAATGACAATATTAAGAAAGCACAATTGGTTACAACCTTGCAGGACTGCGCATTAACTTGGTATATAAAGTATTGCACCGATAACCTAACACTTCATTGGCAGATACTCAGCTAGCTTTGAATAAGGAGTTCAGTAGGCCTAAGTTAGTAGTGCAGTTAGTAATTGAATTTTAGGAGATCCAAATGAAAATCAATGAGATGCCTTGGGACTTTGATTACAGGTTGAAGTGTCACATCAAGAAGGCTAATATCAAAATCTCATATACTCAACATTGTGACTATTTTATAGCATCGCTTTTGCTGCATTTAAGAATACCTGTCACAACAGAATATAGAAACACAAGCAGAAGCCTTGGAGATGGTGATGAGAATACATGCTTCACCTATTCAGGATACAAACCTTTGGTTGCAATAGATTCATTCTTAGCTGGAGAGCCTACACTTGGAGTTGTAGAGCTTGAAAAAGGGAAGGGAAGGGAAGCCGAAGGTGCGCACTAAGATATGGTGTCTAAAATGTAAAAGCCATGGACATGATAAGGATCATTGTCTGGTCTTTAGCAGCTATATCATAGGGGGAGGGCCTATTCCCATGAAATCAGAGAGAAATGTTGGAACAAGCGCAGGAGTTGTGCTATGGTGCACTATTTTTTAGGTTACAGGACAACATGCTACTAATAACTTCCATCTATTGCAAAAGTTTGTACAGACCCCTTAGCAGTTATTTTGAAATTTATGTAAGTCATTAGGGCATGATGAACGGCATTGTAGAAGTTATGAGTTGATGATGGATAGACCCCCTGCCTACAAGATGCAGGTAGAAAACTGCCCTTATGGATCAAGGCGCAAGAGCAACGCACGGGGGATTCCAAGGCCGAAGAAGAGGAACAGTAGAGCTGATCTATAACAAACTCATTAATAATAAATATTAAGGAATTTGCTTGCTCTGGATCTACACAGAAGCAGAGTGGCGCAAGGCCACAGAATGGTGCATGAACCTTCCAGACCACATAAAGACATCCATAGGCTACGGAAACCTGGTTCCAACACCCTCCTCTGCTACCTCGGGTGAGACCTCAGTCCACGCTCCATGGGCTATTGCCGAAAGGCACGGTAGCTGTGGGATTTGTTTGGCTAAATAACTCTTTCGATCCTGGGTCAGGCCCATATAAGGCAACAAAAGGTTCTTCTTCATATTCCCATAATTCCATGTTTACAGTGATTTTTCAAGTGTCAAATCGTAGCACAATTTATGCATTACCATGCACTAAAGAGAAGTGGAGATGCTTTTATTCAAATTCATGTAGATGGTTATCCATTTAGGAAAATTGAGGAAAAATGGTTACATTTTAAAGATGAACCTTTTAACGTTAGGTTTTCATTGGCAGTTGATGGTGTTAATCCATTTGGATTGCTCAAGTCTATTTACTCAATGTGGCCAATTTTTTTTATCAACAATAACCTTCCTCCTTGGATGTCAATAAAGAGGGAGCACATTATGTTGACAATGATTGTTCTAGGTATTTTTTTAATTTAAATTTTTTAGTATTGTAATGTTTTCATTTTTCTTGTTTGTTGCATTATATGTTATATTTATTTATTTACTTATTTGTACATATCATGGTAGTAATTATGTATAATTTCAAAAAATTAGGGAAGAACCAAGTTAAAGATATGAATGTATATATCGAGCCTCTTATCAATGAGTTAATGAAGTTATGGACCGACATCACTATCTATAAAATCTCAAAAACAATAGGGGAGAGGCAATTTCAATTCCATAAAATACTTGTATGAATAATTCATGATGCCCTAGGACTAACACATTTTTGTGGTATATAACGATCCATTGCACTTTAATAGTGTATAATTATTTCAATTAGATCATATCATGCATTTTTTTTAAATAATCCCTTCATTTATATTAATTGACATTAATCCATCTCTTTTAGGCCTTTAAACAAAGGGTAAATTTGCATGTCCAGTTTGTGGTCCTAATACAAAATCTCATCATTCAAAAACTTTAGGAAATGTCGTGTTTTATGAGTATAGGAACTCCCTCTCTAAGAACCATAGGTATTGTGATACTAAATAACATATTTTCAATGGGAAATAAGAGAATATATTAAAACCATGAAGAATGAGACCTCACCTATGGAAGTTAGAATATAACAAAAATCATCATGAAGGGCATGGGCTTCCACAAGGAATGAAAAGTTATCCCACTCAATTCACGAGGTTGTTGTAATATGAGCACATAAAAATAGATAATTCTTTTATACAATGCATATTAGGAAGAATGTGATAGGAAATTTATGGCAGACCATAGATGGTAGGAGGGATAGAGAAAAAACCCTCAAAATTTGTAATGGCATTGTGGAAGCCAATCATGCAATGAAAGGTGGGATACGATCAAGTAGTGATGGAGACTGAAACAACATTTCATGGTTATTAAAAGAGAATAAAAGACATGATTTAAAAGATGTAATTTGAATAATTAAATTTCCCACAAATTTTTCTTCAAACATAAATAATATCTTATCAAAGAAAGATGAATTTGGTGGGGTAAAAACACACGATTGACATACCTTCTTTAAGGTAACTATTTTGGTATATATATTTCTATATTGGTATATATACATCTTTATGGTTTTTTTTCTACTTTGGATTAAACAAACAATGATTCATTATTATTGTTATAGTATGTTCTACTTCTATCTCTCCAAGATGAATTCAACAACAATGTCAAACAAGTTAGATATGATCTTGTAAAATATGTGAGGTAATTGTGATTTATATGTTGAGTGTTTTTTCAATTAGTTTTTTTTTCAAATTAATGAATTGTGTGTTACCTATAATGTAATATATTATGTTTGGTGAAACATGTTATTTTCTTGCATCATTTGTTGATGGTTTTCATTGAAAGAAATACATAAAGATGATATAAAAAATTGGAAGAGAGAAATTACTTGGCTAATATGTGAAATGAAAAATTTTCTACCTCCCGCATTTTTTAATGCACAAGAACTCTACCCCATACACCAAGTTTAGGATATTGAAATGTGTGGACCTATACACACAAGGTTGATGTGGATGGTCGAGAGGCACCTGAAATCATTGAAGGCTTTGGTTAGACAAATAGCTTGTTCTAAGGGTTCCATGATGTAGGGATATATGGCATATCAATCCAAGGACTATATTAGCCAATATCTTCCTATGTTAGTAGAAAATATGTGTGTGGATCACATTTGGGATGTGAAATCCATCAAAGTATTTGAAGGGGATCACCTATTGGGGAAAGGTAGAATGATGAAAGTGAGAGGTAATTAAATATTTCATGTGGAGATTTATAATATATTGTATAAGACTTATAAGACTTTTCATTTTTGTGTGTATCATATTTATTTATTTATTTATTCTTTCATTAATTATTAATATTGACCATGGTAGCTAATATTTATTGGTGAATTGTGATTTTATGATATAGTTGATCAAGAATGGGATGCACTACATTTATACATTACAAACAATCTTGATTTGATGAAGCCATGGATTGAAACATGTGAACATTATCATGGAAACGGATTTTTTCACTGGTTAAATAAATTTTTCATGCCTGAGATGCCAATCTTACATAGAGGGAAATTGGTTTAGCAAATGGTTTGAAAAAATAAATAGGAAAGCACACATTTTCACTAATTTGCAACATTTTATTAAGTTATTGTATAAATGCATTATTAATATGAATACAGGTGTGTTTAGATACTCTCCAAGATATATGAATATGTTGTTTAACTGACAATACATTTTTTATTTGTATGAAATTTTTAGTTGAAACACCACAACACTATGTGGTACAATGATTGTAAATTTCACATCAAAAAGTTGGACAAAGGGAAGAAAAATTATGATTGTAGGATAACTCCAGTCTTCTAGGTTAGTACTATTTTCTCTAGAAGTGACACATGCCCACAATTCTAAAAAAAACAATTCTATGGGTATTTGGATGACATACTTGAGTGTGATTTTGATTCCTTCAAATTGGTTTTGTTCGACGTGAAATGGTATAGGCTACAAATGAAAGAACATGATCCTGATAGAACTATTATTCAACATGATATTGTATTTACCATGGTTAATACAAGTTCATTTGAGCCATGATTATATCACTATGTTCTTTCAAGCCAATGCAAATAGGTCTTTTACATATAAGTTCCAAATAGAGTGTGCTTGTCATTTGTTGTTAAATATGATCCAAGAGGAAGGATGGTAGAGTATAATATAACAAAAGAAGATGATAATAATGAAGAGGATGATGATGCAGAGGAATAATTAGTTGATGCTGTTTCATATCATGAATATTTCTGAAAAGTTCAAGGAGATGTTAGCTATAACAATACAAAGGTTCTAGTTTATTTTATTAAGCGCTTGATTTTTAATGGCTAGTCTTTTAAGTCAAAGGGATAAATGGAAATGAAACCAATGGTGTTTGTATGATGCAAAAGAAATCAATGAAAAACTAACTTATATGAATGCAATCATTTGTTCTTCAATGAAAAGAGACCTCTACATGGGTTCTACAAAACTTCTATAAAGCAAAAAACTTTTTCTTTTCTTTTCTTAAAACACACTTCACACGCACAAAAGCTAAAAAGACTATTGATGCTTTAATAATGCAAAACTACCCTAATGCAAGGTGTAAATGAAGATGCAAGATCCTAAATTACTCTAAAAAGAACGAAAGCAATTGTTTATAACTATTAATAAGCCAACTTAAGTGTTTGAAAAGAATACAAATTTTGAATACAAAATCCTCTCGAGAAAAGAAGGACAAATCCCAAAAGATTACAGTTCACATTCAAAAAAAATAAAAAAGAGACCAAAAACAAACTTGGAAAATGAAAACAAAAACAATGTTTTTTAAGATCTTTTCTTTTCCAAGAAGCAATGAAAACAAACTTTTGAAAGCACTCTAAATGCCACTTAAGACTCAAAGACCAAAAAAAGAGCACAAGGAAACTTTGCAAGTTACAAATTCGACAATGAATGAAAACTTCAACAAAAAGGCTTCAACTTGTACTAACTGACCCAAACAGCAGCATAGAGCTTGACAAACTGACCAAGAAGTGAGGAAAGAAAATATTTTCAAATTTGTCAAAAAAAACTTTCAAAAAGAAAGAAAAGGTATAAGGCCACAAAATGACAGAAAGCAATGCAAGTAGACCAATAACTGAGCTTGACACTAAGATTGAAAACAATTTGTTGTTATAGACGACCAGAACAATAAAGAACCTTTGTACGAAGCCTTGTGTGCCAAAAAACCAAATCATAAAACTCACTCAAAAGCAAACCTAGGCCAAATATTTTCAAAGCGGAAGAGATTTCAAAATAGTAAGTTTGCAGAATAATAAAATTCTATAGACAAAAATTGATCACTCAGAGACTAAACAGACCAAGAAACAAATCTTTCTGGGAAAATAGAATTGAAAAAAGCATGCAAAAAATGGTATACGAAACTATGTTCAAGAACAGAGGCATGTACACACGCTTCTGATAATAGAAACTCATGTGTACGTGGGTTCACTTCCCAGAAACAAGCATGTGTACACTACTGTAAATAGACTAAAGTGCGTATAAAAAGCTATGTAAGAAAAATAAAAAACAAAGCTAGATCAAAAAGATCAAACCTAAGGTTTGAGATTCTACTAGACCAAATAATATTATCATAGCAAGCAAACCAAGAACTGAGCCCTGATTGACATAGAACAAACCAAACTAGGAATAACAAGATTGTTATTCCCAGTAGACTCGCCAATTCTATTACGAGAATAAGTACCCTAGGGCTTTGGGTTGGAACCCCAACAGAGAAAGAGCAAACTACAGTAACAAATACTCATATAACTCAGGCAACATGCTTATATAAGCAAACTATGTGATAGCGACCATACCCAGATGTCCTTCGTTTGGGTAGTTCCAACAGGGTTCAGACCCTCTGCAACTCCTGATGATCTTTGAATCTACAAATCAACCAATTCGAACATACATAGCAGCATATAGATAAATCATTTTAATGAAATTAACTTTGTATCATATAAGAAAATGATTAGTTATACATCACAATAGCATTCATATATGAATTACAACACTATCTGATGCATAAACACAATTAATCTCAAAAACAAGACAATGCTTCTTTTTATTGTAGAAAGCTATAACTAACACGAAGAGAATTCACCTGAGTCTTCTTCTTCTGGCTCCAAGTGGAACCGTCTTCTAGATCCATCTAGTCCCAGTCTTCAACAACCTCCTTCCATAACCAATACCATGATATCTCAAGCAAGTGGGAGAATATCAACAATCAAGGAAACAATGGTTTCTTGAAACTTGCAGAAGTGCTTGAAGCACAAGGATACTTCAAACTCAGTCAAGGATAATCTCAGTATAATAATTCTATCTCCTCTCCTCCTTAAGTCATTTCCATAGAATTCTATTTATACTTCTCCCAATTCGTTTTTTATTTGGGAAACAGTTGGGCCATGGGCACTAGGAGGTAATCAACAAGTAAAACCCATGAACTCAGCCCACAATTAAGGAAATTTAATTTTTTTGAAGTGTTTTAACGCATATACATGGGCTAGGTATTGATTAACCCACATTTACATGATTTTATCTCAGGGCAAAGTAGCGTAAAGGGAATAAAACATTGTTTTTAAAATATTTGGACCAAGTTTGGAAGGAGGGGTTGCCCTAGGCCATAAACCACTCACCACAAATACCAAGGGTGGTAAATGGTGCTATAAGACAATGTTCTCAATGAAGATGATATCAATGATGTGCTACCAATTGAAGAAGTTGAAACAAATGTAGGAGATGATGTTCATCATGATGATTATATTGATAATGATAGAATTCTTCAAAATGATGACATTTATGATGACACTAAAATGGATAAATGTTTTAATGCCATTCTCAAATCGGATGACACAGATGTTGAGTTGGATGAATAATAAGATTAATGATATATTGAAATGTTGAAATGTACGAGGAATGCATTTATGTTTTTTCATTTGATTTGTTCTCTTTAATTTAACTTAATTTTTTTTTTAGTAATTTCTATATATGCTTGACTCTTACTATGTTTCTTTCAAATATTTTATATTAGATAAATAAGGTATTGGAAATATTGAGAGTGATGTGGGGGGACGGGGAGGGTGGTGGGGGAAGACCATATGAACTTCCACATTCACATGGTTAGCCTGGTTCAATAAATAATATTAGATAATTCTTGAAAATAAGAGAATGTCATTATTTGCATTGATCTCAAGCTTCTTGTGATAGCCAACATACGAGATAATTTATCAATTGATTGTATACTTTATTGTTTTCCATTCTCTCTATTATTTGCAAACTTCAGTGAATCCATTTCGATAGGGTCGCAACAATATCTTGATCTCACTACGAGGTGACCTATATTGAATTGGATCAACATTAAAATATTTAATTTTGTGTGTTCATATGCATTGAAATTTGACACAAATATGGCAAATGCATGCATTGATGATATGGAACGATTTTGAGACTCAAATACGACTCACATAAATAATTCACTATTATGACCTATGAATGGGGCCAACGTTGGAATTTTTTGAATTTGTGCTCGTACATACTAAAATTTGACATGGATATAGTAGATACATGCATTGAAGGTGTACGATTGTTTTGAGATCCAAATATGACTCACAAAAAGAATTTGAAAATCAAGCAATATCATCCAAATTTCACCATTGTGCTTCACATGAACAAGGAGAGATAGATATTTTCAAGGATTTGTCAAATATAAAAGTGTTATTATTTGATTCTATACTTGGTTGTTTTTCATTTTCTTTATTGATTATCTTCAAGTTTTAGTGAATTAATTTCGAGAGATATGTAGAAGTCTCGATCTCACCACGATGTGTTTTGTATTGAGATGGATCATGTTGATGCAGGTGTTAACACCAAAAAATCATACATTGTGAAAATATAGAAGACACTAAAAGGTGTCCAACAGAATGCACAAGTGAACATTTTCCAACTAAATGCATCATGAAGTTTAAAGAATTAAATTTCTCCCAAGGTCCAAAGTTTATAAACTAAAAAACAATTGATGTCGCAGGTATATTTCTTCGATAAATGTGTGTATGTGGAATATCCTTCATAAGAAACATAGTTTCATAAAAGGATGACTCAGTGATTCAGGACCACTCCACCCACTTGGGGTTGATTCTATAACATGAGCTCATTCCAGTAAAGTCGAATTCAAGTAACCCTAAATATATGCAGCCCTTAATGGAATCATCTTGTCCTACTCATGTGTCATTATCATGCACGAACCAAGAGGGGGAAGATGGATTCAAAAAATTCTATATAAACAAACCACAGGATAGCCAAAATATGAGACATTGTTATTCTAGCCAAATTTCTATCAGAGAAAACCACCATTACATTTTTGAAGCCAAATAACGGAAAAGAACTAGCATGTTGGCCATATTGATTCTAACCAATCCATCATCCTAGTGAGAAAAGAGGATTCACCATTGGAGGATCTTCATACTTCTTTGAGAGAGAGGATAAACTTGCAAAGAGATTGAGGAAAAGAAACCCCCCTTGCTGATGATTTTTTTAGCACCATATGTCAACTAATTCTCTTCAAGTGTCTAAGATTCATATATTGTATTCAACCTCTACTACAAGCAATCAATAAAGGGACCTTTCTCCATTATTTTATTGATTTTTTTTCTTCATTTCAAAATTTTTTGCATATTTACCTCTTTGTTTAGTTTATGTTTATGAATGAATTGTTTCCACTATTTAAAATGTTGTGTGTATTTAAGTCTTTCCACTAACAACACCAATTCTTCATGTGATTTGTTGCAGGGAACAATCACCTACTAAGGAGGTGTCTTTTGGTACACCATTTCCACAAAAACACTAACACGGGAATGACAACCATACCATTGTCTTTTCATTGATCTAAAGATTGTTTTTGCAGGACCTTCTCTCTACATAACCATCATACAAGGTGCTCAACACCTCTCTGGAATTTTTATAGACCTCAGGGACTTGTTTTGAGTCTGTATAAGTGGAAATTTTCTTTTTATTTCTCTCTCATGCGGAGTTTTCTATGACAAACACATCATTGCAGTTGTGTGTGAATAAACTCGCGCAGTCACTATAAAGAAAAAATCAGCCTTGTATTCTTTTCTCATGTGATTGGCAGCATTTGTTGAATTTCCTTCACCTATACATTCTGTATTCTCTGTTTAGTACCCCTGGTTCCTTTACTAACCTCAATTGTGTGAAAAATTATAGTATTTTTCATTTTTCATTTGCAATACACAGATAGCTTAGCTAGGGAGAAAAGAAAGTTGCGAAATTCCACATATGTTTTTCAAACTATTTTGCTATACTTTTCTACAAATCACATAGCTTAATTAGTGGCCCATCATCCACAAATATTATTACTAACCAAAGGATTTAATTCTTCATTTTTTGGGACTAGGAGCAAATGTTATTAGAGAAAGTAAGTAATTTCTTCTTCCCTTGCACGAACCTGGGCTGGCATATGAAAATTTTCTTAAAATCATTTGAATTTTCATCTCCCTTCTTACACTCCACATAGTTTAATAGTAAAAGAGTAAGTCGCCGATAATCCACAATATATTTATTTTTCCATGCAAGGAATAATAAACACTTAGTGTAATTAGAAGGACATTGTAAAGGATCATCGCATGTCTGCATCTTATCACACTTTGTATGCTCACTTGCATCACACACTAAGCTTCCATATGATTTGTACTCAAGGGAGTCCAATTCTGGAGCTTTGGGTTGTTGGGTTGTGTTATATTCTTTCCACGACTAACCCACATAGTTAACCGGGGGGTTAGAGGGGGGGTGGAGGCCCCCCTTCGTTGCGTTGATTACATAGCGGGGGGGTCACAAGAGGTTTGAGGGGTGCAGGTAACCCCACTCTATGGTGTCTAGGGTAGTGTCCAGAAAAATTTTGGTTTTGGAACCTATGTTAGGTTGGGCGGACCCACCTATGGTTGTGTGCATGATTTTCACACATGTTTGTTGGACCCGATGGTTTTCGATCCATGGTATTGGATGCTTCGGCATGTATAAATATGTATTATAACATTAAAATGAACATAATGAAAAATCAAGTTGGTATTCCCGGTTTTGGCATCTAGGGGAAAATCTTTGTCTATATGTGTTTTATGTGTTATGCTCTCGCATTATTTATTTTATGTGTTTTAGAATCCATATGTAGGTAGATTTTGTATAGGGTTAAAACCTACATTTGGTATCAGAGATGTTTTGGCTTCAAGGGGATACCTTTGTTGCTGAGGGGTTTTTCTCAGGCCTTTGGTAGACCCTGTTCAATGGGAGATATGCGAGATCGATTTTGGTGGTGAAAGAAGATGGCGAGCGGTGGAAAGATAATATTAGATAA
The DNA here is from genome assembly GCA_000404065.3 of Pinus taeda. Classification (NCBI taxonomy): domain Eukaryota; kingdom Viridiplantae; phylum Streptophyta; class Pinopsida; order Pinales; family Pinaceae; genus Pinus; species Pinus taeda. The sequence goes on along the minus strand of APFE031168689.1, from coordinate 108,206 downwards.
TTCTTGAAACTAAGAAAATGTCACTATTTGCATTGATTTTAAGCTTCTTATGATAGCCAATATATGACATAATTTATCAGTTGATTGTATACTTTATTGTTTTGCATTCTCTCTATTATCTGCAAACTTCAGTGAATCGATTTCAATAGGGTCGCAACAATATCTTGATATCACTACAAGGTGACCTATCTTGAATTGGATCAACATTGAAATATTTAATTTTGTGCTCTTATGCATTGAAATTTGACACAAATATGGCAGATTCCTGCATTGACGATATGGGAGGGTTTTGAGAGTCAAATATGACTCACATAAATAATTCGCCATTATGGCCTATGAATGGGGCCAACATTAGTATTTTTTGAATTTGTGCTCATACATACTAAAATTTGGCATGGATATATTAGATACATGCATTGAAGGTGTAGGATTGTTTTGAGACCCAAATGTGATTCACAAAAAGAATTTGAAAGTCAAGCAAGATCACCCAAATTTCACCATTGTGCTTCACGTGAACAAGGAGAAATAGGTATTTTCAAAGATTTGTCAAATATGAAAGTGTTATTAGTTGATTCTATACTTGGTTGTTTTTCATTTTCTTTATTGATTATCTTCAAGTTTCAGTGAATTAATTTCGAGATATATGTAGAAGTCTCGATCTCACCACAACGCGATTTGTATTGACATGGATCATGTTGATGCAGGTGTTAACACCAGAAAATCATACATTGTGACAATATAGAAGACACTAAAAGGTGTCCAATAGAATGCATAAGTGAACATTTTCCAACTAAATACATCATGAAGTTTAAAGAATTAAATTTCTCCCAAGGTCCAAAGTTTATAAACTAAAAAACAATTAATGTCGCACGTCTATTTCTTCGATAAATGCGTGCATGTAGAATATCATTCAAATGTGGCATAGCTTCATAAAAGGATGACTCAGTGATTCAGGACCACTCCACACACTTAGGGTTGATTCTATAACATGAGCTCATTCCAGTAAACTCAAATTCAATTAAACCTAAAGGTATGTAGCCCTCAATGGAATCATCTTGTCCTACTCATGTGTCATTATCATGCACAAACGAAGAGGGGGGAGATGGATTCAAAAAATTCTATATAAACAGGCCATGGGAGAGCCAAAATATGAGACATTGTTATGCTCGCCAAATTTCTATCAGAGAAAACCACCATTACATTTTTAAAGCCAAATAAGGGAAGAGAACTAGCATGTTGGCCATATTCCTTCTAAGCAATCCATCATCCTAGTGAGAAAAGAGGAATCACCATTGGAGAGTCTTCATACTTCTTTGAGAGAGATGATAAACTTGAAAAGAGATTGAGGAAAAGAAACCGCCCTTGCTGATGATTTTTTAGCACCATGTCTCAACTAATTCTCTTCAAGTTTCTAAGATTCATCCATTTATTCAACCTCTACTACAAGAAATTAATAAAGGGACCTTTTTCCATTATTTTATTGATTTTTTTTCTTCATTTCAGAATTGTGTGTGTATTTACCTATTTGTTTAGTTTATGTTTATGAATGAATTGTTTCCACTATTTAAAATGTTGTGTTTATTGAAGTCTATCCACTAACAACACCAATTCTTCCTGTGATTTGCTGCAGGGAACAATCAACTACTAAGGAGGTGTCTTTTGGTACACCATTTCCACAAAAACACTAACACGAGAATGACAACCATACCATTGTCTTTTCATTGATCTAAAGATTGTTTTTGCATGACCTTCTCTCTACATAACCATCGTACAAGGTGCTCAACACCTCCCTGGAATTTTTATAGACCTCAGCGACTGTTTTGAGTCCGCATAAGTGGAAATTTTCTTTTTCTTTCTCTCTCATGCAAAGTTTTCTATGACAAAAACGTCATCGCAGTTGTGTACGACTAAACTCGCGCAGTCACTATAAAGGAAAAATCAGCCTTGTATTCTTTTCTGAGGTGATTGGCAGCATTTAGTGAATTTCCTTCACCTTTGCATTATGTATTCTCTATTTAGTACCCCTGGTTTCTTTACTAACCTCAATATTTTGAAAAAATAGAGTATTTTTCATTTTTCATTTGTGATACACACATAGCTTAGTTAGGGATAAAAGTAATTTGCCAAATTCCACATATGTTTTTCAAAACATTTTGCTATAATTTTCTGCAAATCACATAGCTTAATTAGTGGCCCATCATCCACAAATATTACTACTAACCAAAGGATTTAATTCTTCATTTTTTGGGACTAGGAGAAACTTTTATTAGAGAAAGTAAGTAATTTCTTCCTCCCTTGCATGAACCTGGGCTGGCATATGAAAACTTTCTTAAAAGCATTTGAATTTTCATCTCCCTCTTACACTCCACATAGTTTAATAGTAAAAGAGTAAGTCGTCGATACTCCACAACATATTTATTTTTCCTTGTGTTAGTGTCAGTCTTTACAGCCTTCCTCCAGTGATCAAACATGCTCTTACAAAGTGATTTTAAGGTGTCAAGGTAAAATTTTGTCATTTCAGTGAGTCTTCAAGCAAAATTTGGTCACTAGGCATTAGGTCTAGGGTTTGATTTTACCCTTGTCAAAGTTGTCCAAATCACCATTTAGCTGAGTGTACCATCATTCAAATGGCTTTCATTATCATCTCAAGTTCCAGTGGGTCATTTTACACCTTGTTCATGCTTTAGTTGCGCCTAGGTAAGGTCATTTCCCTCTCCTAGGGTTTTGAAGGAAATTTCTCTTGGGCGGTCAAATCATCGACAAAACTTGTATCCTGATGTTCATACACCTTCCCCTATCCTTAAAGTATCTTATCAAACACTTCCCATCATTAAGATCCCCCAAATTCCTCATTTTCGCACAAACCCTAGTTTCTTGCTACAACTTGGCAATTTTCTAGGATGGGCCTGTGTTTTGCCTTTTTGGACCCCTTCCCCTCACTCCATTTCTGAGATTTCACTTCCTCCTACTTCCTAACATCCCTCCCTACTTCCAAAAATTTCGTCAAGAATTTAGAAGCTCCCTATCCCCTTCATTTCGCTTCATTTCGACAAATCCCTTGTTCCACACATCGGGATCGGTTTCACTCAAATGATGTTTCTGAGAAATAAAAGATGAATTTGGGAAAAACGAGAGGTTTTTTTCCAAAACATTCCAAGAAAGAAAACCTCATTCACTTTTTACACAGGTGTCATAGTTTTGGAGAAATGTCAAAAATATAGTTGCCTTGGGAGAATTGATGCACCTCTAAAGTGACCTTGGGAAAATCAAATTTTATCCTAGCTCAGTTGGCCAAGTGACTTTTTTGATGAGTCAAATTATAACTAGACACAAAGAGCTTTCCAATGAGGTACCATGAGCTCACTTTGGAGTTTAGGAAGTTATTCCAAATTTGACTGCAACAACACTCTGCCTTGAGGTAGCCTCACTAGGCACATTTTGACCAGTTTTGGGAGATTTTATTTTTGACAGGGAAAATGAACTCCAAATTGAAAAATTCTAGTTGGGTGGGAAAGTAGCCTCAAATACATTTCCAAAAAGTGATCCCACGCTCAATTTGAAAACTGGGAAGGCCTCCAAAAGTCGTCCGGAAAAATCACGACGCACAGAGGAAAAGGAGCGTGGCACACAGAGATAAAGCACGCAGAATGTGCCAAATTGCGTCAAGTTACCTGTGAAACCCCTCAAATCAATAGGTACACTCTATATAATGGCTTTCTCATAAAATTGATATACATATGATGGTTTATTTCCTGTGATTGAATGCAAAAAGTTTCATAAAGCAAACACAAGAAGACGTCAAAGAAAGATTGTTCTGCTAGGGTTTTTGCTACAGTGTTGTTGCTGCCAAGGTTATTCTTCCTACCCTACCCCTACTCCTTATTTCCCTATTTCATTGTACCCATAATCATTACCCTAACATTACCAAGATCATACTACCTTTCCCCTCCTCCTATTGCTCAATAAACACAAACCCGACCTTACAAACCCTAAAACCCTACCCTATCAAAATACCCCAAAAACCCTTGTATATCCCTAAACAAAATTCTCCTATAAACCCCTATTCCCATTATATTATCCCCATCCTAATGCTCCCTATTAAATTATCCCCTTGGTGGTAGATTGTCAAAGCAACTTCTAGCTTCATTAAAATCAAAGGGCAGCCCAAATTCAACTTTTAAAACAGCAGTCATGGCATCCGAGGTTTCATCAGAATATGAGGAGGAGACCCACAGTGACACAACTTCAGGAGAAAGATGCTAAGATCAAAGAGCTTAGGGACAATGTTTCTAAGGCCAATTTCATGGTTTGACTCCTAGAGCAGGATAATAAGCAATTGAAGGTGCATCAAGAGCAAGTGACAAGGAAGAATCCAAACACTAGAGAACTCAAAAGGGAACTTCGGCAACAAAGGGAGCAGATGTCTTCAGATGACCTAATTGCAGGAGAAATCAATGAAAATAGGGAGTTTTGGTGTGACAAAGTAAATTTCCATTTAAACAATCTTCTTAAGATGGCCAAAAGAGACAACAAATTTCAAAGACACGTGGCTGCTCATTGCTACACAAGGAATCAGGTCTCCAAAGTCAAAATCAAGCAGTTGAAGAAAATACTCTAGAAAACCCTAATCAGGAAAAAACAGAGGGTTAAGTTGAATTTTCTTGCTGATGCTTCCCTCAGAGCAAACAAGGACAGGGACATGCTCAAGAACATGAAAGACCACAATTGGGTATGGAACAAAAGTTTTCAAGGCACGAATAAGGAATTTGAAAGCAAACCTAAAGAAGGCATCAAAAAGGAAAAAGAGGAAAAAAGAGCATGGTCGACTCTAGATATTGACCGAGGCAATCCATGGCACACCATAACACTTAATGAAGAAGCTCTAGACCAAATTTCAAGAAATTTTGAGCACATTTTGAAATTTTGAAATTTTTGGGACAAAAAATAGGGAATTCCTCCCTGTGCGTCGTGCACCCTGCACGACACTAAAATTATAGCACTCCAATCGATAAAAGGTTTGCAATTTTGGATTCAACATTGAAAAATACATCTACTAGTGTCCGGGCTAGAAATTTTGATAAGTTTTGGGTCTCCTAAAGGTCAAAAAACACCCAAAAATGGCCTTTCTGCCACTTTTTGGACACACAGAAAGCAGTCTTGGGAGAATGAAGATTTGGAGGAGCACATGAGCTTCAAATTCAGAAATTCCAGTGGGGTTAAAAATTAGACAGGACAAGCTTTCCAACAAGCCCACTTGGGCACATTTTGGACACCTGCAAGTTCCCCAAAACAATCCCCAAAGTAGCGTGATGCACAGAGAAAAGCGCGCGGCGCACAGAGGAAATTTTTCCCAAATTTCTTCTGTTTCGCAAAATTTTGGTTCGTGACTTCTCCAAGTGGGCCCTCTCATCTACACTTTGGTTTTTTGGCACCAAAGGTGGCATTTAAAATGTTTTTTCTCCAGATTGGCTTCTATCCAAGTGGCGAAGGAAGGCAAACGGTCACCCCAAAGCCAAATGTCATATTGGCAGCGCTGCACCTGTAGCTGATGGTTGGCTCTCCATCTATATTTCGAAATGATTTGAGTAACTTCCCAACCCCTGGGCATTCTATCTCTTCCTCACACATTCTATATATTGTGTGCAAGTTATTTGCAAATGGTTGGTTGGCTTGTAACTTCTGGGAGACTGTGGGAAAGAAACTTTGTTTCTGCACTGTATATTTTTACAGAGAATTAAGGAAAGGAAGCGGCTCTGTTTCATGATATTCCTATGGTTGTGAGCGTAGAAAATGTGTCCCTTATGTTTCATATGTATCTTGTTATGTTTCATAGTTCATTTCGCATTCATTTCTAGTGAAGTTTTTTGAGTGAGATCAGGTAGAATTCAATTCTATTGCTCTACCTGTGGGAAAATTTCATGTGCAGTGTTTCATTCTTCTGTTGAAAAGGATTCATGTTGCCCATGCCCTTTTCACCTCCTTAATCGATCTCTCCATTTCTTTGTTATGTTCCATAGTTTCATTTCATATTCATTTCTGGTGAAATTTTTCAAGTGAGATCAGGTAGAATTCAATTCTGTTGTTCTACCTATGGGAAAATTTTATATACATTGTTCATTCTTCTGTTTGAAAAGGATCCATGTCGCCCATGCCCTTTTCAACTTCTTAACCAATCTTTCCATCCCGCCCCATTTTAAAACTAAATTTCTATGCTTTCAGCCTACCTTGCCTCACGAAATAATCTGTGCCTTCAATTCAAGTTCTCTGTTCATTGAGGTCCAGTGGTCCCATAACATCCCAGAAATACAGTCATTCATAAAAATCACTCCTTATTTTCATTTCCACTTACTAGCCTAAGCAAATAGTTCATTGTAATTCATCTTAGGCCATTTCATTTACTTATTCACTGAGTGTGACTCGGAGAGAGCCCTCTCCTGTTCTGGTAGGGCTAGCTACCAGACTGAGCGTGGCTTGTGGTTACCCTAAATTTTGCCTTCCTTCAGCCTGAGGCAGATTTAAGTGCTAACATAGTGGCGACTCCACTGGGGAAGAAAAAGGTTTGCTTGTATATTGTCTTGCCCTAGGACATATCTCAAGTTCAGATCTGATGTTGGTGGTGAACAACGATCAGACATAAGAAGATGGATGAAATAATTCACCTAGCAACTCCTTTCACTGAAGAATCTAGCAATTAGGTGCTTCATGATGACTCCACTACTTGGGGATCAATGGCTTTGAGATATCTTACAATAGACCGGATTGCAAGAAGATACACTCCCATGAGCCGAGATCACATCCCAGGCTTCCCAAATAAAATGTCGAAGGTAGATTGGTCAAAGAATCTGCCTATGTTTAAAGATGATGATAAGAAGGATGCTACTTTACATCTTGTTCGATTTCACATGCATATTCGCAAGTTGAAGGTTGATTTTCCTGAAGATTGCTTAATGAAGATATTCATGGCCACTCTAGAAGGTGAAGCCAAATCTTGGTATGAAAATTTGCCTGCTGCTTGTATTTACTGTCTAAAGGATTTTCATGACCTGTTCATTGAAAGATATAAAGACTCTTATCCATCATTGAATCTAGTTCATGATTGTTGCAAGCATGCTTATGGTTTTATTGAGAGCCTTGAAAAATATCATGGGGAGGATAATTTTATGGATCATTGGATCATGGAGGCCCTGTATGAAATTCCCTTTCAGCAGCATAAAGATGATCATGAAAATTTGCAGCATGACCAAGATTGTCGTACGGTGGAAGATGAAGGAGTTTTGCCTCTTGATAGTCAACATAAATTACATGAAATAGATCAGCAAGCTGAAGAATTCCATATGGCTGAAAGTGATGAAAGAAAAAGTGTCATTTCAGATTCGTCCATAAAAGAAGACAAAGTTTTGGGTCCAAATGTTCTCATGTCATCAGAACAAAGCCTTCATGAAGAGGTAATCTAATTAGCTCATGGACAGCAAGATGAGAACTTTGTTCAAGTAAGTGAAAAGCTTTCTTTGGATGAATTTATGGTAAATGATAAAAATGTTAGTGTTGGGTTTCAAGAATCATCCGAAGTTGCTTTTCTCATGATTTATGAATGTGATGAATGTAATGAGAATATGGTTGTCATATCATGTCAAAATGATCAAAAATACATTCAAATTGTAGAAGACCAGAGCAATCAAAATTGCCATTCAGATTCTTCTTCATATGTCTCATGTCTTGAAATGATTTTCCAAGAAGAAATCCACTCATCTGCTTGTTCAGAATTTTTTGAGGACCAGGAACATACTTTTTCTAAAGTACATTATGAAGGAAGATAAGAATCAAAAGAAAGGGACATCTTGTTTCTTCAGCAGGAGGAGAATATTCATGTTTTTCATGATCCAATGGCAAATTTGTTGCGGACAGCAGTGAAGGCCATTATTGCAGTATTCAATGATGAAGGAAATCATGTTCATTTATGTTTTTGGATACCCAGTTATTGGTATCAATTGTTGACCAGAAGAGTTGATCGGAAGAATCAGTCAAGAAGCCATCTTCTTGATTGGTTACATTGGCAGTTTGATTTAGTTTGATGATATATGGTCTTGTAAGAAATAAAGGTGGTCATGTACTACCACCAAGCTTTAAGTTTTAAGTTCAATCAAGTTTCTTTAGTCATGTCAGTTTGCATTGAGTAAGTTTCAGTCAAGTTTCAGTCAATAAATTGAGTCATGTTGGTTTGTCGGAATAATGGACTCGATAGCCCAATGGACGAAGGCACTGCCTACTCACCCAAAGATCTGCAGTTCTTGGCACCTCCAAGGAGCTGCCATCCCTATTGGAGCCAATGTTAGTGTCAGTCTTTACAACCTTCCTCCAGTGATCAAACATGCTCTTACAAAGTGATTTTAAGGTGTCAAGGTAAAATTTTGTCATTTCAGTGAGTCTTCAAGCAAAATTTGGTCACTAGGCATTAGGTCTAGGGTTTGATTTTACCCTTGTCAAAGTTGTCCAAATCATTGTTCAGCTGAGTGTTCCATCATTCAAAGGGCTTTCATTATCATGTCAAGTTCCACTGGGTCATTTTACACCTTGTTCATGCTTCAGTTGCGCCTAGGTAAGGTCATTTCCCTCTCCTAGGGTTTTGAAGGCAATTTCTCTTGGGTGGTCAAATCATCTGCAAAAATTGTATCCTGATGTTCATACACCTTCCCCTATCCTTAAATTACCTTATAAAACACTTCCCATCACTGAGATCCCCCAAATTCCTCATCTTCGCACAAACCCTAGTTTCTTGCTACAACTTGACAATTTTCTAGGTTGGGCCTGTGTTTTGCATTTTTGGACCCCTTCCCCTCACTCAATAACTAATATTTCACTTCCCCCTACTTCCTAACATCCCTCCCTACTTCCAAAAATTTCTTCAAGAATTTAGAAGCTCCCTATCCCCTTCATTTCGCTTCATTTCGGCAAATCCCTTGTTCCACACATCGGGATCGGTTTCACTCAAATGATGTTTATGAGCAATAAAAGATGAATTTGGGAAAACTGTGAGATTTTTTTCTCCACAACATGCCAATAAAAAAAAATCCTCCTTCACTTTTTACATAGGTGTCATAGTTTTGGAGAAATTTCAAAAATATAGTTGCCTCGAGAGAATTGATGCACCTCTAAAGTGACCTTGGGAAAATCAAATTTTCTCCTAGCTTAGTTGGCCAAATGACTTTCTTGATGAGTCCAATGATAACTAGACACAAAGATATTTCCCATGAGCTACCATGAGCTCAATTTGGAGTTGAGTAAGGCATTCAAAATTTGACTGCAACAGCACTCTGCCTTGAGGAAACCTCACTGGGCACATTTTGACTAGTCTTGGGAGATTTAAGTTTTGACAGGGAAAATGAACTCCAAATTGAAAAATTATAGTTGGTGTAGAAAGTAGACTCACAAACCTTTCTAACAAGCTATCCTATGCTCAATTTGGACATTGGGAAGGCCTCCAAAATTCCTCTGGAAAAAGTGTGACGCACACAGGAAGAGGAGCGCAGCGCATATAACTAGGGCGCAGAACACAGAGACAGGGGCGTGGCGCACAGAGATAAAGCACCCAGAATGTGTCAAATTGCGTCAAGTTGCCTATGAAACCCCTCAAATCAATAGTTACGCTCTATATCAGGGCTTGCTCATCAAATTTGATAGAGATATAATGGTTTATTGCCTGTGATTGAATGCAAAAAGTTTCATAAAGCAAACACAAGAAGACGTCAAAGAAAGATTGTTCTGCTAGGGTTTTTGCTACAGTGTTGTTGTTGCCAAGGTTATTCTTCCTACCCTACCCCTGCTCCTTATTTCACTATACCATTGTCCCCATAATCATTACCCTAACATTACCAAGATCATACTCCCTTCCCCTCCTCCTATTGCTCAATAAACACAAACCCTACCTTACAAACCCTAAAACCCTACCTTGCTAAAAACCCAAACCCTACCCTATTAAAATACCCCAAAAACCCCTGTATATCCCTAAACAAAATTCTCATATAAACCCCTATTCCCATTATATTATCCCCATCCTAATGCTCCCTATTAAATTGTCCCCTTGGTGGCAAATTGTCAAAGCAACTTCTAGCTTCATTTAAATCAAAGGGCAGCCCAAATTCAACTTTTAAAACAGCATTCATGGCGTCTAAGGTTTCATCAGAATAGGAGGAGGAGACCCACAGTGACACAGCTTCAGGAGAAAGATGCTAAGATCAAAGAGCTTAGGGACAATGTTTCTAAGGCCAATTTCATGGTTTGACTCCTAGAGCAGGATAATAAGCAATTGAAGGTGATTCAAATGAGCATCAAGAGCAAGTGACAAGGAAGAATTGAAATACTAGAGAACTCAAAAGGGAACTTCAGCAACAAAGGGAGCAGATGTCTTCGGTTGACCTAATTGCAGGAGAAATCAATGAAAATAGGGAGTTTTTGCATGACAAAGTAAATTTCCATTTAAACAATCTTCTTAAGAGGGCTGAAAGAGACAACAAATTTCAAAGACACATGGCTGCTCATTGCTACACAAGGAATCAGGTCTCCAAAGTCAAAATCAAGCAGTTGAAGAAAATACTCCAAGAAGCCCTAATCAGGCAAAAAGAGAGGGTTAAGTTGGATTTGCTTGCCGATGCTTCCCTGAAAGAAAACAAGGACAGGGACATGCTCAGGAACATGAAAGACCACAATTGGGCATGGAACAAAAGTTTTCAAGGCACAAATAAGGAATTTGAAGGCAAACCTAAAGAAGGCATCAAAAAGGCAAAAGAGGAAAAAAGAGCATGATCGACTCTGTATATTTACCGAGGCAATCTTTGGCCCACCATAACACTTAATGAAGAAGCTCCAAACCAAATTTCAAGAAATTTGGAGCACATTTTGAAATTTTGAAATTTTTTGGACAAAAAACAGGAAATTCCTCCCTGTGCGTCGCGCACCCTGTGCGTCGCACACCCTGCGCGGCGCTAAAATTCTAGCACTCCAATAGAGAAAAGGTTTGCATTTTTGGATTCAACATCGAAAAATACATCTACTGGTGTCCAGGCTAGAAATTTTGGTAAGTTTTGGGTCTCCTAAAGGTCAAAAAACAGCCAAAAATGGCCTTTCTGCCACTTTTTGGACACATAGAAAGCAGTCTTGGGAGAATGAATATTTGGAGGGGCCAATGAGCTTCAAATTTAGAAATTCTAGTGGGGTTAGAAATTAGACAGGCCAAGCTTTCCAACAAGCCCACTTGGGCACATTTTGGACACCTGCAAGTGCCCCAAAAAAGACCCCAAAGTAGCGCGACACACAGAGAAAAGTGCGCGGCGCACAAAGGAAATTTTGCCCAATTTGCTTCTGTTTCACGAAATTTCGGTTCGCGACTTCTCCAAGTGGGCCTGCTCATATAAACTTTGGTTTTTTGGCACCAAATGCGGCATTTAAAATGTTTTTTCCCCAAATTGGCTTCTATCCAAGTGGCGAAGGAAGGCAAACGGTCACCCCAAAGCCAAATGTCATATTGGCAGCACTGCACCTGTAGCTTATGGTTGGCTCTCCATCTACATTTTGAAATGATTGTAGTAACTTCCAACACCTGGGCGTTCTATCTCTTCCTCACACATTCTATATATTTTATGCAAGTTATTTGCAAATGGTTGGTTGGCTTGTAACTTCTGGGAGACTGTGGGAAAGAAACTTTGTTTCTGCACTGTATATTTTTACAAAGAATTAATGAAAGGTAGCGTCTCTGTTTCATGAGATTCCTGTGGTTGTGAGTGTAGCAAATGTGTCCCTTATGTTTCATATGTATCTTTTTATTTTTCATAGTTCATTTCACATTCATTTCTGGTGAAGTTTCTTGAGTGAGATCAGGTAGAATTCAATTCTATTGCTCTAACTCTGGGAAAAATTTCATGTGTAGTGTTTCATTCTTCTGTTGAAAAGGATTCATGTTGCCCATGCCCTTTTCACCTCCTTAATCGATCTCTCCATTTCTTTGTTATGTTCCATAGTTTCATTTCATATTCATTTTTGGTGAAATGTTTCGAGTGAGATCAGGTAGAATTCAATAACGTTGCTCTACCTGTGGGAAAATTTCATATACAGTGTTCATTCTTCTGTTTGAAAAGGATCCATGTCGCCCATGCCCTTTTCAACTTCTTAACCAATCTTTCCATCCCGCCCCATTTTAAAACTAAATTGCTATGCTTTCAGCCTACCTTGCCTCACGAAATAATTTGTGCCTTCATTTCAAGTTCTTTGTTCATTAAGCTCCAGTGGTCCCATAACATCCCAGAAATATAGTCATTCATAAAAATCACTCCTTATTTTCATTTCCACTTACTAGCCTAAGCAAATAGTTCATTGTAAGTCATCTCAGGCCATTTCAGTTACTTATTCACTAAGTGTGACTCGGAGAGAGCCCTCTCCTGTTCTGGTAGGGCTAGCTACCAGACTGAGCGTGGCTTGTGGTTACCCTGAATTTTGCCTTCCTTCAGCCTGAGGCAAATTTAGGTGCTAACACCTTGCAAGGAACAATAAACGCTTAGTGTAATTAGAAGGACATTGTAAAGGATCATCGCATGTCCACATCTTATCACACTTTGTATGCTCACTTGCATCACACACTAAGCTTCCATATGATTTGTACTCAAGGGAATCCAATTATGGAGCTTTGTGTTGTTGGGTTGTGTTATATTCTTTCCATGACTAACCAACGTAGTTAACCAAGAGGTTAGAGGGGGGGGCGGAGACCCCCCTGCATTGCGCTGATTGCATAGCGGGGGGGTCACCAGGGGTTTGAGGGGTGTAGGTAACCCCACTCTATGGGGTTTAGGGTAGTTCCCCAAAAAATTTTGGTTTTGGAACCTATGTTAGGTTGGGTAGTCCCACCTATGGTTTTGTGCATGATTTTCGCACATGTTTGTTGGACGCGATGATTTTCAGACCATGGTATTCGATGCTTCAACATGTATAAATATGTATTATAACATTAAGAGGAACACAATGAAAAATCAAGCTGGTAGTCCCAGTTTATTCTTTATTTTATGTGTTTTAGAATTTGTATGCAGGTAGATTCTGTACAGGGTTAAAACCTACATTTGGTATCATAGATGTTTTGGCTTCAAGGGGATGCCTTTGTTGCTGAGGGGTTTCGCTCGAGGCTGTGGTAGACCCTGTTTAGTGGGAGATATGTGAGATTGATTCTGTTGGTGAAAGAAGATGGCGAGCAACGGAAAAATAGAGATCAAGAAATTTATGGTCAAAGTTCTAAGTTGTGGAAACTCAAGATGGAGGATCTACAGGTGGATAAAGATCAGTGGATTGTGGTAGATCCGGGTACTAAACCAATGGGAGTGTCCGATGAAAAATGGAAAAAGTTGGATCAGAAGGAAAAGAGCATAATACGATTGTGTGTCTCAGATTTAGTATTGCTAAATGGATCAGGGGAAGCTACAAGGAAGGCTTTGTGGGACAAGTTAGGGACTTTGAACCAATCTAAGTCTCTGGTGACTAAACTATTCCTATGGAAAAAAATGTATAACCTGAGGATGAAAGATGGATACTCATGATAGAGCAGCTAAATGCATTTAATACTATGGTAAGCCAGTTATCATCTGTTGATATTAAAATTTCAAATGAAGATAAGTGCATTAGTTTGTTGTGTTCTCTACTAGATTCATGGGATAGTCTGGTTATTGCAATAGGTAGCAATGCAATTGCCTTGCAGTTTGATGAAATAGTCTCATCCTTGCTAACAGAGGAGATGAGACGGAAAAATATGGAGAGACAAAATGGTGATGCCTTGTCTGTACGAGGACAGTCCCAAAACAGAAACAAAAATAAGTCATCGAGTGGGATATTCTAAATCTAGAGGGAGATCTAGATCTCCAGGAAAACCTATAAAGGTGGTGTGCTAGAAATGCGGAAAGGAAGGGCACTACAAAAGGGACTGTAAATATAAAGCTCCTAATAAAGGAAAGGGATCTGATGATGCTCCTTCTGCAAAGTCAAAAACCACCTCAGACGAAGGTGGGGATGTGTACTTGGCTTCTTCAAGTACACATGTAGATCATGAGGCATGGTTGACTGATCCATGTGCATCCTTTCACTTCACTCCCCATAGAGAGTGGTTCTACGAGTACGAGAAATACGATAGCGGTGATGTCTTCTTAGAGAATGATAGGAGGGCTAGAATTTTTGGTCGCGGAAAATTAAAGTTGAAGTTCCAAGGTGGAAGGGTTAGAACACTTCTGCGTGTTCTACATATTCTTGCGTTGGCCAGAAATCTGATTTCTGTAAGCAAGTTGGATGATGCAGGTGTAAAAATAGTGTTTGAGAAGGATAACTACAAAATGGTTCGACAAGCACTGTTATTGATGGCGGGAGTTTGGACTAGAACTTTGTACAAGTTACAAGGCAGCACTGTTGTTGATGGGTGCAACAATTCTATGGTTCCTAAAATGGAGCAAAAAATCTAGTGGTCTCTGGAGAGAAGACCATGTTGTGGCATCAAAGGCTTGTACATATTGGAGAGAAGTGCCTTCAAATACTTCATGGTAAAGGCACGGTAGAAGGTATGAGTAATAGCTCTCTGGATTTTGATTTTTGTGAAAACTGTGTATATGGGAAGCAAAATCAGGTGAGTTTCCCCTCTGGTGGTAAGAGGGCGAAACAGATATTAGAGCTTGTGCACAGTGATGTGTTTGGACCTGTGAAGGTTCCATCACTACGTAAGTCTATGTACTATGTATCATTTATAGATGACTTCTCAAGGAATAAATGGATGTATTTCCTTAAGAAGAAATCTGAAGTCTTTGACAAGTTTAAATAATTTAAGGCTCTGGTGGAAAACTAGACCGAGAAGAAGATAAAGGCGCTGAGGACAAATAATGATGGAGATTTTTGTAGTAAGGAATTTGAAGAATTCTGTAAGAAGTGTGGTATAGCATGACAGAAGACTACTCCATATACACCTCAACAAAATGGAGTTGCAGAAGGAATGAACAAGATGTTGATGGAAAGGGCAAGGAGCATGCTCAGTGGTGCCAGGTTAGGACAAGAATTCTGGGCAGAGGCGGTGGGGACATCACATTACCTAGTCAACGGATCACCTTCATCAGCGTTGGAGGATAAGACTCCACAAACAAACCCTCACTTTCACATCTGAGGGTATTTGGATGTGATGCATATGTACATGTTCCAAAGGAGAAATGAACCAAGCTAGATAGTAAATATGAAAAGTGCATCTTTATTAGGTATAAGGATGGTTTAAAGGGGTATAAGCTTTGGAACCCAGTAACAAGGAAGGTAGTGTATAGCTGAGATGTGGTGTTCAGAGAGGTGAAAGATGTTAGTAAACATGAAGTCCAACCAAAGGAACCTGAGAAGATAGAGTTTGAGCTAAAGGAGGAAGAATCAGACTCTACAACAGAGGAGGAATCAAAAGATGAAGAGACACAAACTCCGGGTGTGAGAAGATTAGTTCGAGAAAGAAGGTAGCCAAAAAGGTATAGTCCATCTACTTTCTATTCAAATTTTGCTTTATCTGTTACTGATGATTTTCCAAAAAATATGAAGGAAGTAGTAGATTCAGAGGATGGAAAACTCTGGAAAGAAGCCATGGTTGATGAAATGGAAACTCTGCACAAAAATTAGGCTTGGGATCTGGTGGAGTTGCTGGCTGGAAGGAAACCCATTGGCAGCAAATGGGTGTTCAAGAAGAAGACAAATGCAGAAGGAAAGGTGGAGAAATACAAAACGCGGTTGGTAGCAAAAGGTTATTCTCAAGTGCCGGGAATTGATTTTGGTGATATTTTTTCTCCTGTTGCCAAGGTAACTTCTATTAGATTAATTTTATCTATTGCTGCTACTTTTGATTTTGAGGTAGAACAGATGGATGTGAAGACAACATTTCTTCATGGGGATTTGGAAGAGGAAATCTACATGAAGCAACTGAAGGCTTGCGGTGAAGGGTAAGAAAGAACTAGTATGCAAGTTAAAGAAGTCCTTGTATGGGTTAAAATAGTCACCAAGGATGTGGTATCAGAAATTTGATACATTTATACGGGGACTTGGCTTCACCAGAAGCAAAGAAGATCACTATGTGTATTTTAAATTAATTGGTGACCGTGTTATTTATCTGGTCTTGTATGTGGATGATATGTTGCTGGTTGGAAATGACAAAAGAAATTATCCAGGATTTGAAGACCCAATTGTCCTCCAAATTCGACATGAAAGATCTCGGTGCTGCAAACTATATTTTGGGCATGGAAATTAAAAGATATCAGGCAAAGAGGAAGCTCTGGTTAAACCAGAGGAAGTATGTTGAGACAATATTGCAAAGATTTAATATGCAGGATAGTAAAACAATGAAGGTTCCTATTCTTGTAGGTGTAAAGTTATCAATTGAATAGTTTCCCAAGACATAAGAAGAGGAAGAGGACATGTCCCGTGTTCCATATACAAGTGCAGTTGGTAGCCTGATGTATGTAATGCTGTGTACTAGACCAAACATTGCATATGTAGTGGGAGTATTGAGAAGGTTTATGTCAAAACCAAGAAAGGAGAATTGGACAAGAGTGAAGTGAGCTTTTAGGTATTTGCATGGCACTAGTGATTATGGTTTGTACTACCAAGGAAGACCAGGATTGGATAGAGTGTTGGATATTCATGACTTTTTTGATGCGGACTAGGTTGGAGATCTGGATCAAATAAGACCTACAAGTGATTATGTGTTTGACCTATTTGGAGGTGCAGTCAATTGGATGAGTAAGAAACAATCTATAGTGGCACTATCAACTATAGAGGCAAAATACATGGCAATCAATCATGCAAGAAAGGAAGTAGTTTGGTTGCAGACATTCTGTTCAAGTATGGGGTTAGTACAGGGAGCTATAAGGATAGATTGTGATATCCAAAGTGCACTTTTCTTGGCAAAGAAACCTGCATATCATTCAAAGACAATGCACATTGATTTTCATTATCACTTTGCGAGGGATATGATAGAAGACAAAAAGGTGTTGCTAGTAAAGGTGGACACTTTGAAGAATACTACAGATGCATTGACAAAATCTGTGAGCTGTGAGAAGTTCTCTTGGTGTACAGAAACAATGGGCATTACAGGGATAGATAAATGACTAAGCTCTCTTGTGGCACCCTGTGGAAAGAAAACAACAAGTGGGAGAATGTTGGGTTGTGTTATATTCTTTCCATGGCTAGCCCATGTAGTTAACCAGGGGATTAGAGGAGGGGCAGAGCCCCCCCTTCGTTGCGCCAATTGCATAGCAGGGGGGTCACAAGGTGTTTGATGGGTGCATATAACCCCACTCTATGGGGTCCAGGGTAGCACCCTGAAAAATTTTGGTTTTGGAACCTATGTTAGGTTGGGAGGACCCACCTATGGTTTTGTGCATGGTTTCCGCACATGTTTGTTGGAAGCAATGGTTTTCAGTCCATGGTATTGGATGCTTCGGCATGTATAAATATGTATTATAAAATTGAAAGGAACATAATGAAAAATCAAGCTGGTAGTCCCGGTGTTGGGATCCAAGGGAAAATCTCTGTCTATATGTGTTTTATGTGTTATGCTCTTGCATTGTTTATTTTATGTGTTTTAGAATCCGTATGTAGGTAATTTATGTAAAGGGTTAAAACCTACATGGGTACTTATTATATTTTGGCTTACAAAACCACTCCACAAGTGAACTAAGACTCCTTAAAAACAACCATAACTTGAACCAACTAAGTTTTCCCTGAGGGGCCACCAAAAGATTTATAGTTCAGGTTAGTACCATTGGGGGTAAACATCCCATAAGCCACCATGATCATGTTACACCTTTGAAAAAAAGTTGTTGACATTTTAGGAAGCTTAAAATCCTTCAATCATCCCATAGAAAAGAATACCTGAGCATGGCAAAGACCCGATTTAGAAGGGATCCGACTTAGGTCCAGTACATGCGGTACTCTTTAGGGCTACCTAACCCATTTAGTTCTCGATACTAGAAATTGAATACGAAGAAGTGAAAGACTCAAACACTCACGTGGGACGAAGTTACTTTAGTGGCCAAAATCTAGGGCATCATTTCCTTATAGTGATGGTGCAGGCAGCACTTAAGCCTCATTACCATTACCTTACTTGATTCTTCGGTTGTTAGAAGGCGTTGACATTTCTTTCGAGACGTTCCCCCAAGACCCATCAGATGACATCTTCGCAAGGCCCAATATTAGAGAGTGGAAAGTATGATTAGGTCTACATAGGATATTTTATCATACGCAACAAGCAAAACAATTTTCTTGTTTTCTTGATCGCATAGCTTAATTATAAAGGGAGAATAAACCATTTATATGTTCACTTTGTTTTATGTATGTCATCATATTTCCTTGACACTTATCTTCTTACCCCACCATACACAAAGTAGCACAGACTCTAATCAACACCATAGCGGACCCCACAACTCCCCTTCGATCTAGACGTTTTCTAAACCTCCTCCCATTACCGGGAGGTGTGTCATGACTAGAGGACGTCATATTGCCACCATTATTTGATCTTACTTTATTGATGCACCCTTCACGACCCCAAAATGGGCCACACATGCTACCCGCTTTGGGAGCCCACGCACCACTCCTCCAAACAATCCCTAAGACACCCATCGGGTAGTTCTCCTGAGACTTCCCCACAGAGGACCCCTTTTCATATAGTTGTCCAAAATCATTTTACAATGGAAAGTAATTCACAGATCCCATTTTTATCTTCGTTAAACATACTATATTTAAGCAAGATAACCAATGACCTGATCGTTCGTGGCTATAATTGGTTGGCTATTCCCACCAATCTCCATTCAAATATTCCAAATTTTGTATGAAAACAGGACAAAGACCTAGGAAACCATGTCATGAATTTTCACCTGTGGTGTTTTATGACCTTAGTATTGCAACAAGAATGCTACAACTCCCAAGGCTACTGACTTTAATTATCATTCAGGGGTTCGTACAAAATTAAGAGGTATCGGCACTATATGTGCAGCATACAATGTGTCCCTCCTTTGCTTTCATGATGTAATGGAGTGCATGTACTGAAGTAAAATCCTAAACTTAATTGCAGAAAATGAAATGTTAAAAAATGGAACCTTAACCTATTGCAAGAAAGAAAGTACAAGGAAAGAGACTGAAATCAAATGCTAAAACACACCATTTTCTAACTAACTTCTAAGAGGATAATGCTAAGTTAACATGTATGCAATCCTATTATCCTAAGCATGCAGATCCAAACCATCAAACCTTCTACTGTTGTGCATGTAAATGAATAAAATAAATATGTTTTTCTTTCTGTCTTTTTTCATGTGAGAGTGTGAAAGAAAATCTCTTTTGGTGATGTGGCAGGTGGCTTGGAGATGATGGTGGATGTTTGGAAGGCTTGGAAGACCCTTAGGTGACCTTGTGTGGATTCCTAGAGGTTTTCCCTCAATTCAGCCTCAAAACAGGCCACTACAGGAAAACCTACATGATGTACTAAAAACCTATAGGATCCCCTGAAAACTTATAGGGTACAGTTGAGAGAAAAAGGACGGATGTTGAAGGTGATGGAAGTATTAGATAAGGTGGTTGGTGGATGGAATGAGGAAAAGGAGTGTCTAGGACCACTTCAGAACTCAAAACCAAAGTTTGGAGATGGATGGATTTGCTCAAAATGCTTGGAGAAGTTTCCTTGTTAAATGATGAAATTGGTGAGGGTTTAATGACCAAGCAAATAAAATCCAAATTGGATGGGAAAATTTTATTTTTATTAACTAGGATGTCTTAGGTCCCTATTACAAGAGGAATCACTCAAAAATACCTCTGTTAACCCATGCAAAAAAACAAAAAAACATTACTAGTTGAAAATCTAGAAATTCGAGAACTAATGAACTAGTAAAGCTAAAAAATGCCTAACCAAATCAAGTGTAAATGAAATGGGGTAATTTTTTTTATGAACTAGAATTTTTTTTTGATCTAATGCAAGTGGAATGAAATCGATTGAATCTTTTTAGCATGCTCTAAAAAATAGAAGAAAATTATTTTTCTTTGCTAAAGAGGAGGTCCAATAATCTAGATTTGGGAATAAGAAGACTACTCCAAGCATCTCAATGATTACTATGAAATTTCAAAGATTTTCCAAGGATTAAATAATGCTTTTTATCTTGCAAAATAACTTTCATTAACCATTTAACTCAATCCTACAATAAGAAATCATTAATACTAAATGCAAAAGTAGAAAGAAATAAAAACTAGAGATGCATGTGAATAAGCAATGAAAAGAAGGAAAGAAAATCATAAAAAAGGGCTCTAAGGTTCCTAGGATGGTCAAGCCCAAGGAAAATCAGAGACCTATGGAGGAGAACAAGACTCAGAAGCTAAACACGACACCAATTTTTATTATTCCATCAATACGATTACATGCCTGTAAGAAAATAAAATGGAGCTGCAAAAACATGAGTTCTCTCCACAAGAACACTAATGAAAATTCCCTCCTAGAGGAAAATTCGACTTGGCACTTACACCAAATGACTAGAAATCATTCCCCATCAATGGAGGAAGCTTTCCTAACCAAAATCCCTTGATTGGTGGATCTGGTCTCCAACACTAGGAATTTGCATTAAATGGCAAGGAACACATTCCTAGATTTTCTCAATCATTGGAGTTCCACAATCTGTGCTATGCAAATTCAACTTGGTACTTATAAAAAATGATTGAGAATCATTCCCCATGAATGGAGGAAGCTTTCCCCACCAAATTCCCTTAATTAGTGGATCTGGTCCCTTGATTAGTGGAACACATTCCTAGATTTTCTTAGTCATTGGAGTTCCACAATCTGTGCCATAATTCCCTAATATTTTGTTGATTTATCATTTATTATTGATCCTCCTATAGTAGGGAATAAGTCCCCAAATTATTACCTCCTCCAAATCTTCATAATTTTCCCAATATTCTTATAATATTCCACAAAAACAAATAATATTGGGCACAAATATCCAATTATTCATAAACCTTCCTAACAAATATATTAAAGTTAAAAATAAATTATCTAATGTAGAAAGAGAGGTTTACTGTGTTGAAGTATGGTCATAACCCTCAATTTATGTTTTAATTTAGAGGCATGGGCCTTAATTTAGGTCTAATTTAGAGGCCCATCAGTGTTCATCTAATAGTATCACCAATTATACTATTAGATTACAACTTTTTCAACACGCCCTAACTGGGCCTGCACCGAAATGTACGTTGACTAGCATTCTACGTCACACGGAAACTTTAACTCATTAGCTACAACTTTCCTCACCTTCTTCTAGCTTCGAGTCTACCATGATTCGGGTCTAGAACTCCTCACCCACTTCAAACAAATGCCCACTACCCACATATCGAATCATATACATGAATGGCGAAAACATTTTAGCCTATGTAAAACCTAGTTTGAAGACAAAGCCATCTTGGACTTATTCTTGAGATCCCTCACATCTGAAATCTCTAAAGATGTGGAAAGTTCATCCCTGTAGAATGAGGAAGAAGCCATTAGTAAATCTCAACAGTTGGATCTTATTTACACCCAGTCTAAGGACATCTATCATGTGCTTCAAGATGCCTCACTCCTGCAAATCTCAGATGCAATCAATGTTTTTGATGGATTGATTGGGTCCATTACCTAAAACCCACTCAACCACAGCTACTAGTACCCTAGATATTCATTTAATGGCCAAGAATTCGATGCTACGCAAAACGCGCCACCATTAAAACATATAGGATACTACCCCAGTCAATCCCCACCCATGCAGAATATGGTCAGTAGGGTTAACCAATATCAACCCCCTCAAGGAGGCTCATACCCTCCCCCATAGGGAACCAATAATCCTCTGAAAATACAAACATAATGGCCTCTTCCTAGATTCCATACATTAATCAGGGACAAGGAAACCAATATTCTCCTTTCCCCACACAACAACAGAATAACCCACCGACGCAGAATAATGTAAGGTTGAATCTAGCTCAACCTTCTCTTGCTTCACAGAAATAGTGAGAGGAACAATTGAATCTAGCTAAACCCCTAAATATTTCTAAGAAAAAATTTAAAAATAAGTTGAAGAGAGAACCTAACCAGGGGAGTAGCAACCAGCAGCAACCCCCACGGGCACTAGGAAGGGGAAATCCTAACCAGAATCAAAGCCAAGGATCAAACAACAATAACCCACAAAAACAAGGCAAGAACACAAGTCTGCGGACTAATCATTCATGTGTTATACGTGGGAAATAAGGTCATTATACCCACCAATATCCTCAACTTCCTAAATTAAAAGGGATACAAGATAATAGGGGGCAAAGAGGTCAACAAACGTTAGTAATGCAAGATCGCTTCCCTCATCAGGGAGTTTTTAACACTCAACAACAAACACCCCGCTCTCATCCATCTCGAGGGAACCCCCATAACAATCCTAATCATGAAATTTTCATGATAGGAGAGGATATCCTCTGCAAACACATAATCAAAGTTATGAAGCTCCCTCAAAGCCCAGTCCATCCACCTCAACCACAACAATACCTACAGTATCGTTGACCATTCCTCGAACTTCTATAGAATCTATGCCCAAAATGGTCCAAGGACCTTTATGGTGCACAAGACACAACTCAAAAGTTTCTCATAGCTACAACATTATCGACGAATTAGCACAATCATCATCAGCCATGTCAGCATTAGAAGTCCTGCAGACATGCCCAACACAATGGAAAGCCTTACATTCCGCTCTAGGCGTGATGGACCCATATGATTCTTGCCTAATGGTATTTGATTTGAATAAAGCTACTCCATGGCTACCATAAGTTGTTGCTTTCCAAATTCTAGCCTTAGTTGAAAACATTATCATTCATCGTTGCATTATTGATGAAGGAGCCTCCACATGTATCATGTCCAAATTTGTTTGGAAAAAACTAGGATCCATCGAAATCAAGCCTATTGACATTACACTTAGAGTATGACAGGTGCCTTTACACTCCCACTTGTCTATACCCTAGTGTTCCAGTTAATTTGGCTAGAAAAATTACGTTAATAGACATCGAAGTACTAGATGCCTAGTTGGATTACAACATCCTAATAGGGCGAAGCTAAATGTATGAGATGCTCACAATCACCTCATTGGTATTCAGAATAATGATTTTCCCCAATGATGGAAAGATCATTACTATCGATCAACTCACATACTATGAGAATGAAACCTTACCCACACCTGACGGTGTGCTACCCTTAGTATTGCCTTCCCCCAAGTTGATCACTACTTAAACTAAGCTCATCCCGGGCCAATTTAAGCCATAAACACTCTTAGGGACATTCCCAAGAGACCCTTCTATCCTACAAGAGCTTTCCCAAACACCACAGCACCGATGTGCGTGATGACTTCATCAAACACCACTCACACTTAGGAACCAGTTCCAGACACAAGACACTTTGCAACTGTTGATTCCATTTCCCTACCTCACACCATTACACAAACACCATTTTTATACCCCATACCCGGATTTGTCTCACAAAAGGTCATGGAAAACCTTACATTACCAAATATGGCTCTCGTGCTACCAATCTTGTATCTGGTACTATTGACCATGCCAACTGATCCTAGACATATCTTTGTAGGTAGTATCCTTGTGCCTCCATCCCTACTCAAAACTTTCCTGTACCAACACCATCTGGGGTCAATATAAAGGAGAAACAAAGTAGTAAAAGAGGAGAATCCTCAAACTCCTCCAGGGCCGCACAACCCTATGCATTATGTGAATAATTTGGGCACCTGACCCACATATGCCCCAATTTATATGAGTTGAAAGCCCTTATGCACGCTTCCAAAACATCGGTAACCTCAACTCCACCAGAAGGAGAAAATGCTATGTCTATACATAATAAATAATTACACACTAGCCATGCATGTAATATATACAAAAATCATGGGAACTATACTCACCACTGTCCTGATATCCCTTGATATAGAGAGAGATTAAGCACACTAATTCAAGCCAACATTAATAAACCAATAGAACCAACCAAACCTCAAGTGGATGAGGGATAAAAAACATCTTCTACATTCAAGAGGAACCATCTTGATCCTCTAAAATTCCTCTTGCAACACATGAAGGTAGCATGAACAACTAACCCCCTCCCGCACATTACCATGTGCTCTATGTAATGAACCTACTCACCTAGTAAACCTCCACCTAGAGCTATGGGCATTTAACCAAAATCACCTAATCAGCCAAGTTGTTCAGAGAAGCAAACCTAGATTCCAACACAATACATTCACTATCTGTGTAGGAAACCATCATAAAATAAAGTGCTCCCACCTTCCTAAATTTCGCGAATCATTTATTTTTGTACATCGATTCATGAACAAAAAATCTTATCTTCTAGACCTATATACCGAGTCCATAGAGCCCATCCCCCCACCATGGGAAGATGGCCCTCTAGATGTCTTATGTGTGTTTGAGGAGAAATGATAGACAACAAAAAATCAGGTCCCCTGTCATTGCATATCCCATCACCACCATTAATCCAGATCAAGAAAAAAATGATCTAAAACCACCTGGAAAAGAAAATCACCCATCACATGCACCCTATGTGATAAGCCCAACAATTTGGTAAATTAATTTCCCAAACTAATGAATTTCAATGACATCTTCCTCTTGGTGGTCCAAATTCCACACAAGCATCTCTCCAATGAATAGAAAATCATATGTTGTTATTGTCACATTTGCTCTCAATTCCACCACACAAGGAATTTCCAGTATCTTCCATGTTTCTGTGCAGCAAGAGAAGCGCTAAGGCCACCTAATACAAGGAATCCATGTCACGCTAATACCATGACTGAGAGATGGATACCGCCACAGGATATTCCATCTTGTGACCTTAATGAGGCATCAACGTCGCATACTATTAGCAGTATTGCCTCCCATACAATCTACTATGTTAGTTCCAGACTAATATGTGGAATATGTACCAAAACCTCTCATAGAAGTGAAATGGCCCTTCTGTCACATGAATTTTTGGCATGAATATCCCTCTAGAATAATGAAGCACATAAGAAAAGGGTCAAAGCCTTGTTTAATCGCAATGTCACCCCTCGTACATATAATAAGGCGGAGTTAGTCCTTCACTACGATGTTGCCCAAAAAGCAGTAGAACCTGGAAATTTTGAAACCCTATGGAAGGGCCCACACATCATCAAACACTACTTCCTCAAGGGGGCATACATATTGTCAAATCCCGATGGGACTTGCCTGAAAAATCCCGTCAATGGTCTCTACCTCAAAAAATTCCACCCATAAAATTCTAGAGTAGACATGTATGCACCATGAATTATTTTTTATGATGACCACCTCATCATGGATCCACTCTAAATATCATTCCCCCATCATATTTAAGTTGATGGATCCTCCACCAGATTATCATCATGGGTTTTCTGACACCACATCTCGTTGGTCGCAAAACCTTGCTATTGCAACCTTGACCATATACTCTCCTGACTCGACACCTCATCTCTTTAATGGACTTTGTATCAGATCAGCCACCAACAATCAAGTAGATTATGATGCCATCATAGGCCTCTTGGCTGATGCCCACCACCTAGGTATCCATCACCTACAAGTATTCCTTGATTCCCAGTTAGTTGTATTGCAGTTAAACACGACCTTTCAAGTTTGGGATACATGCCTTTTCCAAAAGTATTTGCATGCAGAAAGGTTAGCTAGACATTTTGATCATATCACATACCAAGGGATCAAAATCACACAATTGATCGCATCACTAATCAAATCTTAGACTGGCATGCATCACATATATATAACCATCAAGATACATAAAACATCAACACAAGATACATCTCAAGAAAAATGTAGAAATACATCAAAAGTATAGACACATGTGACATATCATGAGAGCCACCAAAAAATAATCTTGTATATACATAAAAAAAAACATATGAGTACAAAAAATATCACATAGTCCACTGGTCCACGACTAGGTAAAAAATAAGTCAACAAAATGTAGGGGAGCATCCTCATAATAGGTGCTTCCCTGGTACATACATAATCACACCAAATAAAATCAAGACCATCTAGTCTATCTAGGGCATTGATGGCCCAATCTCTGCATCTAGAGCCAAAATTTGACCAGTCGCAGCCATCGCCATTGCTATACAATGTTAAACTGGTCAATGTGCTCGCTCCACTGACATCGTTGTCTCTACGACAACCTCCACCAACCCTGTCCACCCAACGATAGGAAACCCTCTAGTCAATGTCTCCACCCTGCCCCGGTTGTCTTGATAACTCTACAGCTCAACCTATACATCTTCCAAGTGCACCTCTACAACCTTAGCAAGCTCGTGCCATCGCCTTTACACTGCGCTAATACCCTCTCCATAGGGCCCACCAATCTCTAACCGACACCACTGCACTGGTCGCTCAGGCCAGTGGTCACCCCTATGGCCCCGTATCTACAAGTAAACAAGCAAGGTATCAACATCATCATAAGTAAAAAGTCATAACAATACATGAAAAAAAATATATGTATACAAATGCAGAAATAAAAATATACCTTCTGGTCCCCAGGCATCACCCAGAGGAAGCCCCATATCTCGATATCCCGGAAGTCCACACCAAGATAGGCATACTCCAGAATCCACTAAGGATTAGAGTTAAATCAATCCTCTATAGTGGCATTCCAATAACGCCCTACAGCACCACCCCTAGTTCTCAGAACTGCCAAACGACATATACATGGGTCCCTAGCAGGCCTTGCTGGCACTACTAAGATCAGATGAAGCATAACCACCATGTTGGGATAGGGTCCCTAAGGGCGTTTTGGCATTAGTTAACCTAAATTTTGTATATATTGTTGTAAAAGATGTAAAGTCTCCATGATATGTGGATGCGGAGCGCGCAGATAGATAGGAGTCAAATGGGTCCTAGCCCCTTGTTTGGATAGATAGTTAAGTCAGTTTTGAGACTCACCCGTGGTTCACGGACCATCGTATTTCATTTAAAAATCTATATATTCGAGTCATAGCAAGTTTAGAAGGATATAGTAGATAGAAAAGAATCAAGATAGGAACTATTTGGGAAAGTGCTAAGGCAGGAAGGCTCTGCTTCCTATACTTAGGTGAGAGGCGGAAGGCTCCTGCAACGAAGTGCATAGGGGGCATTGGTAAGTCCATAGCTGAGTGCACAAACCCCTGCAATTGAATGCACAGGATAGTAGAGTCTATAATCTGAACACTAAAGATCAATAAAGACTGATTTTGGAGAATTAGTATGCATTTTTGTCAAATTTGTTTAGGTTATATTATGTCGCTTAATGATATGTTTTATGAAATGATAAATGAACGCTTCATGAAATCACAGGATCTATCTTATTAATGCATAATTTAACTAGTTAACTTGTTTCATGAAGATGATAGTTAATTTTTCTATGTTTTATTTCATATTGGATAGACCTGCATGAAGTCGGATCTAGGGTTGTTTACTGATGTGTGAAAATAGATAGATCGTCTGGTTAAGCTTTTTAAAGACTGATCATAGGCCTTCACAAAGGTTTAGAAGCCATTTTAACTTAGTTTCAGTAACAAGCCCTACAAGAATATCGATCTGGGCGAAGGTAGATCTGAACTATCAGAGCCTAAGAACCATTTATCACATGTCCCTAGATGCAAAAACCTAGTTCTAGCATCCTAAAATACTGAGTCAGGTGAGACTGCTGCCTACATTATGTAGGTTGTTTCTGAAAGGGCCAACATTTAGGGTTTTGTTGGTTAGCGTGAACAACTCTGAACCTAGGTCAGGCCCCTTAGAGCCAACAAATGATTCCATTTCCAGGACTAAGGTTTATCTAAGAGATGTGCGATAAATGGTTTCCTACGAAGAAAGAGCTTGATAAGTGGATTGATCAGAAATCACACGCATTCGTGGCTCAAGAGAATAGGAGCCCTAAATTATCCAAGGAGGAGTGGTTGTAGATATTTTTGTATGCAGACGATATGGACGTGTTCTTTTGTTTCTTCCTTGAAGAACTATGTGAGTGGTTGTCTAAATTAGCTGACATTCAAGGGATGTAGAGACTTGAAGGCCCTATAGTGTGGACTTCTGAATTGGTGTGACGTCTGGAAGCATCAGGAAGCAATATCACATCAGCAATGGATCACTAGGTTGACCATACATTGAGAAGCTTTGTGACTTATTTCTCGATTGATAGGAATATTAGCTATAGCGAAGCAGAGCAAAGGATCTTTAAAGGACCGTGAGGTAAGTATTTGAACTCATTGAAGACTTGGATTAAAATGTTGTTATGTGAAAGTATTTTTATGCAGTTACCTTAATGTTTGGGTCTACGCGAAGTGGGATACTCTTTATAAGAAATGAAGGATCTAGCCTAGAATATAGCCTTCTCATTGAACCCCCTTCAAGTGACGATGAACGAGTGTTGTTGACTACACCGCAAAGTGCAATTCAGTTAATAATGAAGGGTATTCTAAGGATACCTCATGCATCCACTCCACCTCCACGTCCACCTCCATGTCATACACCTACACCTTCACCTCCTCCACCTCCACTTCCACCATTCAACAAGGTGAACATGATGAAGATGTTGATTTTTAACGGAACGAGCGATGAAGATCCAGAAAAATTTTGTCTTGTTGGAGGAGTTGTGTGGATAGCGCAACATATTACCAATGACAATATTAAGAAAGCACAATTAGTTATAACCTTGCAGGACTGCGCATTAACTTGGTATATAAAGTATTGCACCGATAACCCTAACGCTTCATTGGCAGATACTCGGCTAGCTTTGAATAAGGAGTTCAGTAGGCCTAAGTTAGTAGTGCAATTAGTAATTGAATTTTAGGAGATCCAAATGAAAATCGATGAGACGCCTTGGGACTTTGATTAGAGGTTGAAGTGTCACATCAAGAAGGCTAATATGAAAATCTCATATACTCAGCATTGTGACTATTTTATAGCATCGCTTTTGTTGCATTTAAGAATACTTGTCACAACAGAATATAGAAACACAAGCAGAAGCCTTGGAGATGGTGATGAGAATACATGCTTCACCTATTCAGGATACAAACCTTTGGTTGCAATAGATTCATTCGTAGTTGGAGAGCCTACACTTGGAGTTGTAGAGCTTGAAAAAGGGAAGGGAAGGGAAGCCGAAGGTGCGCACTAAGATATGGTGTCTAAAATGTAAAATCCATGGACATGATAAGGATCATTGTCTGGTCTTTAGCAACTATATCATAGGGGGAGGTCCTGTTCCCATGAAATCAGAGAGAAATGTTGGAACAAGCGCAAGAGCTATGTTATGGTGCACTATTTTTTAGGTTACAGGACAACATGCTATTGATAACTTCCATCTATTGCAAAAGTTTGTACAGACCCCTTAGCAGTTATTTTGAAATTTATGTAAGTCATTAGGGCACGATGAACGGCATTGTAGAAGTTATGAGTTGATGATGGATAGACCCCTTGCCTACAAGATGTAGATAGAAAACTACCCTTATGGATCAAGGTGCAAGAGCAATGCACGGGGGATTCCAAGGCCGAAGAAGAGGAATAGACGTTGGACCAAGGCGAGGGCATGGGAAGGTAATTTGCTATAACTTTGGTGAATTAGGGCACTTCGAGTGCAATTTTCCAAATCCCACACATCCCTCATGTCAGTATTGTCAAAAGTTTGAACATGTCATATAGGAATGTATGGTTCTTATGGAAAGGTGCAAGAGAAGAAGGTTCAGCCGCAGTAGCCTACGTAGAACATTCGGATGATGAGGGTTGAGCCCCAAGAAGAGGATCAAAACATAAATATTATATTAAGAATTTGTTAGGTCCCTATCCTACTAGTGTAACCCCTTATTATTATTGATATTTTTATGCCCATGAAGTACCCATAGTCCCATAGAAGCCCACTATTGTTATTGTTTTGCCCTTGCATTATTATTTTTATGTTGGCTCTGATTATATTATGACCCCTTAGACTCCTATATATATAAAGGAGCTCTTGTCATTTGTATCATCGAAGAGTTGTTCATTTGTGTAATGTAAAGGAGGTTGACCCCTCAAAGAGGCTTATTTCAAAGGTGTTGATCTATCTT
The DNA here is from genome assembly GCA_000404065.3 of Pinus taeda. Taxonomy (NCBI): domain Eukaryota; kingdom Viridiplantae; phylum Streptophyta; class Pinopsida; order Pinales; family Pinaceae; genus Pinus; species Pinus taeda. The sequence continues at coordinate 78,051 of APFE031168689.1, read as the reverse complement.
TTCTATATTTTTGTGAGCTGGTTTCATAACATTTGGTATCAAAGCTTTGGATTCTAGGGTTTCATTGCTCCAAACAGGTCATTGTGGAATTTTCAGTATAACTATTTTTTTGCAACTTTTCAGCAGCTAAAAAAACCCATTTTAGAAGAAGTCTCGCTAAAGCTCGAGTCGAAATTTCAGAGCTTGTCTCACTATATTTTCGCATATATGATCTGAGGAAGTTAGGGTTTTTGAAAGATCCATAATTCCATCTCAAACAAGTCATCGGTGCATTTTCACTATAATTGTTTTTCGACACAATTTTAGACTTTGAAATTAAAACCCATTTGAACAAAAAACTTGGTGAAGCTCGGCCCCGAATTTTAGATCTTGTTTTGCAATATTTTCACAGATACAATCCAAGAAAGTTAGGGTTTCTACAAGCTCCCTAATTACATCCCAAAGAGGTGACCTTGGGAAAATGATCATAAATTTCTCTTTGAGCATCAGACTGAAATTTCGTAAGAAGTTACAGAAAGCCCACAGATGTAGTCTTTTGTGCATCACTTTCAGATCCTAAGTTTGAAACAGTGACAGGTGGCACTTCGTACAAGTTTGCTCTACTAAACTAGTCTATAATGAGGCTATCGTGGGAGATATTGATCATATGACAGCTTTCGCGAGCAAGAAGTTATCCAAAGTTGAGAGGAATTACTCCACCACAAAGCGCGAAGGGCTGGCGATGGTCTACGTGCTGCAGAAATTTAGGCATTATTTGTTGGTCGAACAATTTAAGATGTACACATATCACTCAGCGTTGAAGTACCTGGTCAATAAGCCTATATTGGTAGGGAAGATCTGCCAATGGTTGCAATTGTTCCAGGAGTATGACTTCGAGGTGATTGTGAAGCCTGGAAGGTTGAATGCACGCCCAAACCATCTGTCAAGGAATGAAATAGGTGAGGAACCAAGTAGTTTGGAGGAAGGACTATTGAACGTGCAACTCTTTGTGGTGTGCATTATGAGTGACCATTTTTCTAACATTATTTAGTTTTAAATGATGAGAACAACTCTAGAAGGCTCTTCTACTCAATAAAAGAAGGATTTAGTAGTTTGCGCCACATATTTTTTAGTAATTGTGGTTCATTGGTATAAGATGGGGACCGATGAGATATTGCAAAGGTATGTTCCATAGTTTGAATGCGCGAGTATCCTAGTTGCAGCCCATGGGGGAGTGGCAGGAGGTCACTAAGCAAGGAAAGTGACCGCATAGAAGATTTTGTGCTTAGGTTATGGTGGCCTTCATTACATAAGGATTCTAAGGCATATTGCAAAGTGTGTGATGCTTGCCAAAGAATGGGGCAACCTTAGCGAAGGTATGAATTGCCTTCAAATCCCCAATTTTCGTTGCACGTATTTGAGAAATGGGCCACTGATTTTATAGGTCCCATACAACCACCAGGAAAGAAGATGGGCATGGGGTATATTATTACTACAACCGCGTATTTAACCAGATGAGCAGAAGCACAACCAATGAGGGATTGTACAGCTGCCACTGCTATGAATTTTCTCTTCGAGTATGTCTTAACAAGGTTTGGATGCCATAAAATTTTGATGAGTGATAGGGGTATGCATTTTTTGAATGAAACGATCAGTGCAATGTTGGAATAATTTTAGGTATATCATTAGAAGAGAATGCCCTATCACCCACAGTAAAACATCACATTAGAAGATTTTAAGAAGATCTTGGAGCATGCATTAACCAAGGTATGAAATGTGCAGAGGAATGATTGGGACATACATGTACCTATTGTGTTATGGCCTTATAGGATGACCTGCAAGAAGTTAATAGGATAAACACTATACAGGTTGGTCTGTGGAATTGAAGTAGTCATGCCAATGGAGTATATTATGCCCACCTTAAGGATCAGAGCCTTGATTGAGATGGTGTACTATGAGACCTTGGAGGAATGGCTCGAGTAACTCACGAAGTTAGAATAAAATTGCTTCCTTGTAGGATTTCATCAGCAAGTGAAAAAGGAACGTGAGCAAGACTGGCATGATCAGCATATCAAGTTGCACAGATTCAAGGTGGTTGATTTTGGTGTTGTTATATGACAACAAGTTCACAATTTTTCCAATAAAATTTCAAATGCACTAGTTGGGACCATATGTTATTAAGGAGCTCAGGGATGGTGGTGTAGTTCAACTCACGCAACTGAATGGGGAAACATTCCTCGAAAAAGTGACCGAAAGTCAATTGAAGATATACACAGGGGATGTTTCCCCTGTGCGATGACTATATGGTAGCAGGACAGTCTCAATAATCTAGGCAGTTGTAAGGGATTGCGGGACTATAAACTTTGCTACTCGACGAGGTGAAAATCTTGGTAGAGAGGCTCCACGACGGATGACAGGGGTGCAACAGGTGAAACTACGCTAGATGAGCTATGCCATGGAGGATGGTGTCACACAGGTGAGTGCAAATGTAGTTGTTGAGTTTATTATTCATGATTTAATGGCCAAAAATCAATTAAGAGGAGCGAGTAGGCACTATTTATGGTGAAAATATTTGAAGATTTTCCGCTAAAGGAGGATTTATTATCAGAATTTGGGGGGAATGATCAGATTTGAATTCAAAACTCCCTATAAATCTTGCATGTTGGAACACCAAAGAACAATTTCCATTCTAAGACTTGTCTGGGCGATTTGTTGTCTGAAGTTTATGAGTCATCAATTATGGAAGGATTTCATGGCAAGCCCAAAATTTTCTACCTTATCTGCATGGAATTAGAAGGTTATTATTCAACAAATGACTGCCACCAACCCTGTCGAAGCCATGAATTCTGAAGTCGTTCTATCTAATGCACCAATCCTTGAGATTTCGAGTATGGAAGATTCAACCCTTATGCCTACTGCACCAAGGTCACCAAGCCCACAACCAACTGCCACAAAAGAGAAGAAACCAACTAAAAGAGAGAAGAAACCAATCACAAAGGAGAAGCAAAAGAAGTTGGTGTTGGTGAGAATGTCGCAAAGGAAGAATACAGAGGTGCAACAGAAAGGGAAAAAGGACAAATAACCGAAGCAAGTGGTGGATTTAGAAGAAGAGGAGTACCAAGGTGTCGAAGAGATTGAGCCTATCTCAAGGCTTCCTGAATATATCCCTCTGTGTAAGGGAAGGCTCAAGTGACCAAGGACCCAGATTCTAGAAAATTCATCGTGTCGACTCCTTACTGCCCGAGCAGGTCAAATTTGAAGGTCCTAGGCTAGCGCGCATTTCTATATTGAAAATGGAGGACTGGGACTTCATCGACCATGAAATATATGACAAAGATATATGACAAAGATATATTATGAAGAAACAAGGGTTACGCAGTTAGAGCCCATGAAGTGGGTCTACTGTGTTGAGCAAGTAGGGCTGTTGAACATGCTCTTAGTGCCACACTATCATTTCTCAATTATCAATATAGCATGTGTACACCAACTCCTCGTGATGGTGCACAATGGGTTTCTGTGGCTTGGGAAACCCATTCCAATAACTAACACGTTGATCCATAGGATAATGAAGCTGCCTCACAAAGGCACATACCCTTCCAAAGAGTTTGGAGGGGAAATCAAGTAGAAATAATTAGCTGACAAAATGAAGAAAGAATATGGCCTTCTGAAAAAGTTTCGTAGATACTCTATCCTTTTAATTCAAGACCTGGCAGTATAGTTCGATGCCTAGATTCTTGCTGGAAAAATCATGGAGTGCCACCCATACGAAGTTCAGCACCAGTAGTGTCACTTGCAGCACAATGCGTGAAGGGAGTTTAGTATAATTGGGCCAAATATCTATGTCAGCAGTTCCTCACGAACTGCGAAGAAGCACAAGAAGAAAGCAAATCATTCCAATATGCATGGCTATTACTATCTATTGTGTTAATTCCTTGGCGTTTTATGGAGGACAGCCAATTTCCTCCGCACAAGGAAGATTTACCCAAGGTAGCATGGTTCACCTCGATGTGGTCTACAAAGGATCCAGTACGAGTCAAGGAGACAAAGATTTTCTAGGTCCTGATGGAGATGGATCTTTAGATGGTGGTTAATCTGAGGCGAACGTTGTCCCCAACCTTGTTCGAACAATTGACGGCCTACGCGATGTTGAAGGTCGATTTCCACAATGTTTCAATTCGAGTGCGGAAGGACCCAAAACTCACATGGTGTTTGTTTCCTTATTTGGTATCTGAGACAGATGTCCAAGAAGTCGTAGGGTATTTTCCAACAGAGTGGCGTGAACCTACGACACTAGATGTGGTAAAAATAAAAGGCACAGAGAGCTCTGCTACGCAGAAGCAGAAGGATGTGCTTAGAAAGCCACGCACACATTGCCCGAACAAAAGAAGAAGGAACTTGTCAATGAAGCTATGAAGAAGGAATGAATGGAGAAAGAGCACACTGCTAAAGAGAAGACAGAAAAGGAATGACAGGATATAGAGGAAGGTGGAAAATCAGCTTCACATCAAACTGATGAGCAAGGGTTGTCCAAGCACAAAGGAGGCGGTGGTGAGGAGCAAATCACTCCTTTCATCCTGAAGAGGCATAGTCAGGAGTAGACTACTAGACAGTGCAAAAGGCACAAGTTAGATAAGCATATGCATCTTGACCCAATGGTACTGAAGGAAGGCAATCTTGATGAGATCGGCGATAAAGTTCGAGATACGATGACATAAGCCCTGCAATGATTTGAGAAGAAATATATGCAAATGTTGGGGAGTGTCCAAAAGGATCTGCATGAGGTGCAATTCCAGGAAAACAGGATCTAGGCGAGCATCGAGCAAGTGAGCAAAGCATAAGCGAGCCTAACACAGGTGTTAGAGTCGGTCTGGTCAGTCCTCTATCAGAGATCAAAACTCTTTCTGCATTTCATTTTTAGGAGTCCTGCTCCATTCACCTAGCTGCATTCCACTAGGGGCATGCCATAATCTCACGGAAAAGGTCTTGTTAGTCAGTTCCCCTCATGTCTGGCACCTACTGGCTTAGGTATTTTCGTCAATGTTCACTAAAGTCCATGACAGTCAAGGTTTGGTCCTTTAATGGACAAGAGTCATTTTCAGTCATTAGGTCTAGGGACTAGTCAATTTGGTCTTCAAACATGACCAATAAATTTATGCAGGCCAGAGTGAGGCCCTTACAAAGTTATGATCCAAAGGTTTTCATCGTCATGTTGACAGATTACGACTGTTCTTCAAAACTCTGTTTTGAAGAAAAGTCAAACAGTGTGCCATTTTTTATAATTTTCAAAAAAGTCTCCAGTTGATTTCTTCAGGTGCAGTCATGGTTTCCATGGCCAAATGCCCTGTCATGCAACCCCTGCAAAGATTGCCGAAAATTTCATAATTCTAGCTAAAAATGCAAAGGGAAAAGTGAAATTCAGTGTAGCATTAACTCAGTGAAAAAAGCCAAAATGAAACATTAGCAAAGTGGGCTTTTGGAGAAGAAAAAATTAAACCCATGACTTCAAAGTCTTTATATACAAGTTTCCACAAGAAGCCAAGTCATTGTGCAAATCAAGGTCATAGAGAAACGTTGCAAAGTCATTGGGAGAGAAAGTGCATGTTTGGAGTGAATTTGGAGTCATTTTCAGGAGTGCGGTGCACATAGAGGGCGCGGCGCAGAGAGCGCGATCCCGCAATGGAAAAAATACAAGGGCACGATGCATATAAAGAGCGCGGTGCACTAGGTTTGTTGCGCGATGCACACCCACAGAGGCCCAAAATTGTTCCCAATTGCATCAATTTTTTTGGAATTCCTTCTAATTTCCAGGTAGGGTCTGTCTCTTGGCTTACTCATCAAATTTTTGTGAAGGTTATGGTGGTTCATGGCTATGTATAATTGCAACAAAAACTCATAAAACCTACCACTAGAAAACATCAAAGCCATGGTTGCTAGGGTTGCAAACTTGTGGTATTGATGCCAAGGCTCCTCTTTCACCTCTCATTTTTCCCCTTCTTCCCATTGTTCCCTTCCCACCTATCTCATTTTTCCCTATTATCCCTACCCTAAAACACTACTAAACCGCTATTCCCTATCCCCTCCACTCATTTGTCAACTATAAAACCCCAAAACCCTACCTTATTAAAACCCCAAAACCCTACCTTGTCAAATCCCCAAACCCTCCGACATATACCTAAACAAAACTTCTCCCCTTAACCCCTATTCCCATCATATTATTCCCCTCCTAATACTCCCTATTTTCATTGTTCCCCTTGGTGGCAGATATCACAACAACACCTAGTTTCATACCATCATCAAAGGGCAGCCCAAGTACAGTATGCACAGCAGTCATGACATATGAGCATTCATTAGAGTATGAGATGGAGACACAAAGTGATTCATCCTCGGAAGAACAAGCTCCCAGAAGACATCACCAGAGTGGCAAACATGTTAGGGATGAGTCAACCACCCTCACTGAAATTGCAGGCCTGCCCTCTTGTTATGTCATGCTTCTAGCATCTATCATGTTTTGAATTTTTTCAAAGGGTGGCTAATGTTAGAGTTCATCATGAGTTGGCCCGTCTTTTTGAGCCTCACCTACATGGAGGTCACTCTATCTTGGCCGAGGTCACCTTCACATTAACACCCGAAACTATCTCATTAGCAACCGGCATACCAAATGTTGGAGAACAACGACACAAGAAATAGAAGGTGGATAGGCAACTTTACAAGCCTTACATTAAGGCCAGTTTCTTGAGGTAGCTCACAAGAGTCTTTCCATTCAGATATTTGAAAGATGAATATGCTCCGCTCATGAAATTGATCATGAAGTACTTCAGCTGTGAGGGGAGGTTCTCTCATCTATATGCCTACCACATCAAGTTGCTCATGCACTTTACCAGGGTACAGATGACGAACCTCCCATTTTTCATTTGCAGGAACATAGAGAGGATGAACACCTTCATGCAGCACAAGATCCCTCAGCAACAACTTAACAGTGTTTATCACTTTGCTCTTATCCAGATTTTGGTGGATCATCAGTTGGGATTGCAAGGCATCGCTTGGGAGGACTTCATCTCCTGTGACCTCTTCATCACTTCACAGGTATTATCGGAGGTTGAGCATGACATAGGTGGTCCTTCTCATTAGTATGAGAACCATGAGACCACTACTATGCCAGTATTTGTCACATATCAGAGAGGCAGTAGGCACTTGTTTGCAGCAGCAAAGCGAGTGTTATCTCCACCCAGGGTGGAAGGGGCCTCGCTTCCGACATCGAAAATGCAGGTACAGGACAAATGCAAGAGGCCCATGCATGATGAGGGGCCATTAGGTGAAAAAGAGGCCGACTTCATCCTCATTCAGGATGATGATGCAGATGTGGAGAGTGCCAAACTTAGGAGGACCATCCAGGAGCAGAAAACAAAGATCCAAGACTTGTCACTCAATTTGGAGAGGGCCAAATGGATTATAAGGTATTTGGAGTAGAGGAATAAAAAACTTGAGGAGCAGCATGAGATTATGGAGCTGCAAAGCATCCATGAGAGTCGCCAAGCTACCCAAAATAGGAGGATTGAGCTCACTCCATTGGAGCAAGAAATTAACAATGACCATGAGTCTTGGCTCAAGCGTATCAACATCCACTTTGAGAGACTACTGGAGAATGCATACAGGGACAAAACCATACTGAGGTGGATGTTTTATCATTGCAAGGCACAGAACATGAGTTCAAAGGCTCGGATAAGGAGCTTGAAGGCAAAATTGAGCAAAGCGACAAAGAGGCAAAAGAGAAAGATCGGCTTCAAATCTTGGCTGAAGCCTTTGTGGCCCAGCATAGCACATCATAGGGGATCTCCAACCCAAATTGCAAGAAATTTGGGACAATTTTGGTCACATGGCAAATTTTTGGTCACAACACAGGTTTTTTCTCCCTGTGTGCTGCGCCACTGGTGCAACGCTTAGGATTGGGAGCTCCAAATGGCAAATGGCTTGCATTTTTGGATTCAGCATGCAAAATCACAACTACTGGTGCATGGACAAGAAATTTGGGCATGATTTGAGTCTCCAGGAGGTCAAAAACACTCAAAAAATGACCTCTCTGCCCCTATTTTGACACACAGGAAGCAGCCTTGGGAGAATGAAGTTTTGGAGGGGAAATGAGCACCAAATTCAGAAATTACACTTGGGTTGGAAAGTAGATAGGCCAATATTTCCAACAAGCACACTTGGGCACAATTTGAACTCCTGCAGGTACCTAAAAAACAGCCTCCAAAGTGGCGCGGCGCATATAGATTTGGGTGCGGCGCATATAGAGAAAAAGGAAAAATCTCTTCCACTTCGTGACATTTCGATTCACAACTTTCTCCAAGTGGGCACACTCATCTACAGTTCACTTTTTTCGGAAACTAAGGAAAATTTTAAAGATTTTGGCTTCTATCCAAGTGGAAAAGGAAGGAAAACAGTCACCCAAGCCATTTGTCATTTTTGTAACGCTGCACCTGTAGCTAATGGTTGGTTTTCCATCTCCATTTTGTAATGATTTGAGAAACTCCCCAACTCTTGGTCATTCTATTTTGTCATGGCATAGTCTATTTATTGTATGCAAACCATTTGCAAAGGGTTGGTTGGCTTGTAATTTCTGGGAGACTGTGGGAAAGAAACTCAGTTCTTCATTGTATATTTTGACAGAGTATTAATGAAAGGCAGTGGCTCTGTTTCATGAGATTCTTGTGGCGTGAGTGTAGCAAATGTGTTCTCTTTATGTTTCATATGTATTTCGTTATGTTTCACAGTTCATTGATATTCATTTTAGTGAAAGTTTCTAAGTAAGATAAGTTAGAATTCATGTTTATTTCTCTACCTGTGGGAAAATTTCATGTTCTGTGTTCTTCTTCTGTTGAAAAGGATTCATGTTGTTCATGCCCTTTTCACCCTCCTAAACAATATTTCCATTTCGCATTATTTCAAATTAAATTGCTATACTTTCTACCTATCTTGCCTCATGAACTAATCTGTGCCTTTGTATTAAATTCTCTTCTCATTATTGTTCGTTGGTCCCATACATCCCAAAAACTCAGTCATTCATAAAAAATTATTTCTTGGTTCCATATTCATTTACTAGCCTAAAATCAATTTTCACTATAAGTCATCTTAGACCATTTTGTTTATCTATTCACTGAGCGTGACACGAAGAGAGCCCTCTCCTATTCTAGTAGGGCTAGCTACTAGACTGAACGTGGTTTGTGGTTACCCTGAATTTTGCCTTCCTTCAGCCTAAGGCAGATTTAGGTGCTAACATAGTGGCGAATCCATTGGGGAAGAAATTACTCCCCTTACTTCTTGATAATTCTAAGCTTCAGGATGATAAGTTTAGGATTTGATAGGCTTAGTGAGTTGGTTGTGTCCTTTGATTTTTCTTAATAGCACGCTGGCTTCTAGAAGATATACCATAGCTAATCCTAATCTAGATCCTCCACACATCTACGAAAATCCCAATTTGATTCCAATAATTCGTCGTCAAGAGAGCTCTATATCTCCCATGTTCAAATCCCATTCATGCCCTGACATTTTTGAATATCTTGAAGAGCCAGATTTTGATGAGCAGTTCGAAATATCGTTGTTCGAGACCAAATCCGAAAGGGCGGTTGACTCTACTGTCCACAATCCACATTTTCTTGTAGACTTGGAGACGGAAAGGGCTAACTGGTCAATTGATAATTACATTGTAGCACAACTTCAAACTCCAATTGCTAGCCCCCTACAAACTATGCACACGCCTCCAACACCTCCAAGGCCAAATCCACCAAGAGTGATGGCTGCCCGTTTTGCACCTCTTGTTCTGCCTCAAGTTTTAGAAGCTTCGTCATACCATTAGAGCTAATTATCTTTCCTGGTTTCCTTGCAATACCCCTTAATTCAACTTCCTTTCCTTCCATAGAAAATTTGATGAAAAGTTCTTGAAAATTAAAAGCTATTGTACCCA
>APFE031168689.1:32500-58963 GCA_000404065.3 Pinus taeda | reverse complement strand
ACAAGAAGAAACTTTATTGGTAGCAAGTCGCTCTTGAACATGACACTTTCCTTCCGCATCCATGCCAGGTTGGGTTGTTCCATTCACTGGTCTTCACCATTGATCCATCACACCATCCATCTCTGGGGTTAACGCTACCAATCCATCGTCAATGTCGCTGATATGTTCAAGAGAATTCATTCAGACAATTCACCTGAGTCTCACCCACTGCAATCCATTCATGCTTCATTCCTTCATGACCGCCACCCTGAACCCTATATCGTCAATTTGTTTTCACCTCCAAAATCATTTGCTTCATTCTGTGTTGTTGATGTGGGATTCATTAAGGCCCTCCTGGGACGAGTCGCTTCTTTTCGACATCAGTTCATTATCCAAGAAGTTGACTTAGGAACAACCCTTTCATTGCTTTGAAGCTTGCACGCCTTAATGACAAGTTTCTCACAGGTTTACATCAATGGCCTTCGACCGAGAGATTTTGCGTGGTGTTCGGTGCCAAGTCCCTTTTTCACACCACATAAATTGTACTGTAGTACCTTGTGGGTCATTGTCACTATTGGTGATTCATCTCATGCCTATTAACAACTTACATCATTGGCTGGTAATCAGGCGATGTCTTTCCATGTTCGATTCTAAAACATTTTTCACACGGATCGACTTGTACTCCTAGTGAAGATTGGCCGAGTTTGAAAACCCTGGATCTAGTTTCATCCATCCGGGCTGCGATATATTCAGGAATATAAAAACATCCAGTGTACATCATTTCCGTTCAAATGATCATCCAAATCAAAGGATGATGTGTCCATATCATCAACCTGTCACACAGACGATCGTCTGTCCTATGTACATGAAAATGAGTTTATAAAGCTGAGCATGGGAATGCTCGCCTCAGCCATATCATGAAAAAATGTTGTCAAATAATGTATTATATTGTATCTTATTACAGGTCGCCTCCCGGCCCAGAAAAACTTCAGATCCTCATAGTAAAGCGCTTCACCCGACATCAAAAACGATTAACATCCTCATGCTTTAGGGGGCAACTGTTATAGACATTTTTGGGCACTTCAACCCCAATCACAAATGTCCATAAACTGAGGGCTCTTAAGTCCCTAAAAGGGTTGCTTCACTGCCTAAAGGAACAAGGTCAACTGGTTACATCATCTCCCAAAAGTTCTCCACTGAAAACTACTCATAAATAGTCAAAACTGGACCATACTGAAAGCTCCATGTAGATGGTGCGATGCATATTTTTTTGCTCCTCTGTAGGGTGTAATGGTCAGGAATGGACAATGGCGAGGACCAAAATGCAAGGTGGAAGATCATGGAATCTTCCAGAAGCTTCCCCTCTGACACTTGCCACTCCATTTTCGACCAGGGATGAGTAAGAGATCTTCATTCTCCAAGTGGAAGCAGGAACTATCAGAGATAAGACACTAATCAAGATCCCAAAAGATGACTCAACTCTCTGTAATCATCTATATATGGATCACTCATCACAGAGATCCAGAGGCTAGAATTTTGTGACTTATAGAGAAGTGTTGTTGGTATTCTGGTGTACATTCATAGTGTTGGGTGATTTTTCTTTTCTTGAGGTGAAGAAGAGCTTCTTAGTTGGAGGATGATGCTGGGTCAGAGCTACTCATGGTTGTAATCCTCTTGCTACTTTTTATCTGAATAAAGCTATTCTTGTTTCCTTCCATATTCAGGTGTACCTGTTTATATATGCTTGTATATGGTTAATGTACAACTGATCCTGCATTATTTATGAATTTAGATCCTTGTTTCTTGCATAGTAGTATGTTTCTGTGATTCTACAGGTCCTTTTGAAGCTAAGCAGACAAAGAGCGAGCGGCAAAACTCTATCAAGAAGGAGAGGGAATCGAGTGCAAGACTCAGGTTGGCCCTCTTGGTTCTCCTCTCATCTACTTTCATAAAAGGAATCAATAGTAGACTTTGATTGTTTGTTTCTAAGATAGGCACCCATCTTAGTGGGAATAGCAGCATCCGTGTGGACACTATTCCTGTATAACACTAAGGGTAAGGAGAAAGAGAAAGGAAGAAAATATAAAGGGAAGAAAAATGCAAGTGTGAAGAAAGAAGGAGAGAAAATTATCTGTGAACACTATTCAAAAGAGGGACATAATGAGGATCATTGTTGGAAACTCCATCCAGAAATGAGACCAAATAATTTCAAAAATAAAGGGAAATAGAAAACCACTACTATCACTCAAGAAGATTTTGGTTCTAAATCAGGTGATGAAAACAAAATCACTATCATGGGAATCAAAGGAAAACAAGATACTGCAAGCACTAGTTCATAAAATTGTAACACTACTGCTACTCCAAAGGAAAAGAGACGAATTGAGTTATTTCATGTTAGGTTCATATCTGAACACACCAAGATTGACACACTCTTCGATAGTGTGTCACAAGAAAATCTAATCTCTGAAGACTTACTCAACATATTAAATCTTGAAACTGTACCTCACCATAAACCATACCCTTTGGGATGGATTAAAAGAAACACCAGTTTATAGGTTACAAGAAAATTTTTGTTTAAGTTTGCAGTCACTACAAATTTTGTTGGCAAAGTAGAGTTAGATGTGGTACCACTTCATATTTCAGGCGTGGTTTTGGGTAGGCCATATTTCTATGACCGAAAAGCAGTCTTTTACCTCCATGAAAACAAGTATCACTTATTCAAGGATGGTGTGGAGTATATAGTGAGAGCCCATTGCAAAAGGTTAAAAATATCAATTGTTATTGTAGAGCAGACAAAAATACTAGTGAATTCAAGTAAAAGTTTAGTACTTCTCATGTTCAAGCCAAATCATGATATTGTTTATGGAAATGTTGTTGCATGTAATGCAAGTTTAAATTGTGATTTGGTTGGTTCAGTTCATCAGAGTAATGAAGTATTTTAGGTTGTGAAATAATCATCCTTCAAGGAGAAATAAACTTCACATCAAATATCTTTGCAACAAGAGGTTTCTCTTTGTGATGTTAGCATGCAAGGGTTGACAAAATTGCAAAGTGTAGAGACACCAATGAAATGAAAAATATTTTTGAATAATGGGTTCATTCAATCATCTCTTACACCATGTTGTGCACCAATGGTTATGGTGCCAAAGAGGAATGGTAAGCATTTCAAGAAACAGGACAAAAGGAGTAGTTTTTACCAAAGCAAAGTTGTAAAAAGAGTTCAGTGTGAGAATATACATAACACCAAACAAGAATGGTTTGTATGGATTTTAATGTTGTATGTTATGTAGCACTTCTACTGCATACATGTATTTGAATTATGGAAAAAAATAGTCCTTTCTTGAAGAAATTGTCCACTGGGGTGACATAAACATGTTTAGAAAGTTTTCTTATGCACATGTCATCTATGAAGGAAAATTGTTTGATGTTTTGAAGATATCAAATTACAAGTTGGGTTTCACTTCTTTGATGCATTTGGGCCATGATATTGGAGGAGGTAAGTTGAAGGCAAGCCTCTCCAAGTTGGATTCCATTGTTGATTGGTCAACGCCCAAGATTGTCATTTTGATAAGAGGTTTGTTTGGAGCAACCCAATGTTGGAGGAGAGTTTTTGTTGACATTTCTTCTTTCGAAACTCCTTGGCATGCATTGTCATGTGTGAGCAAAGTCTTATAGTGGGGAGGAAAATAGGAAGAGACGTGTTGCTTCAAACCAAAACATCAGTTCAATTCTTTTTTATGCTCTTTCAAACTTGAAAGGTTCATTTGAGTTTCAATTTTATGCAAGAAGCTTCACCATATTATTTCATTCAGAATACTTCCATGGTGTAAATATTAAGTTGCAGCGATCCATGCACTTTCATTGGATGGATACTTGTCAAAATTTTCACTTGGTTTGATGGTACAAAAGAGGTATAAGTAGCAAGTTCATTGTTATGCCTTTTAGGCCTATTGGTTATGTAACTGTTGCATTCAGGCGTCATTATGTTTTACATGAAAGCTATGTTCAAAAAATTTCATACTTTCAAGATGTACAATCAGGCTTGAGTCATGTAAAACAAGTAATGAAATTTATCATCCATTTGCATTATATTTTGTTATGTCGTCATGGTAAGAATGATTTTTTTCTAATGGTGACATGGACAAAACCATGAGTTTCTATGAACGACTGAAAATGGTGCAACAAATAGTGCAAGATCAACTTGAAAAGGGCAAAGACAAGAACAAGTATTATTTAAAACACATATTTCAAGTCGACAGTTGTTGAGAATTGGAAAATGTATTTATTTACCATTTATTTCTTTATCTTTTGCTTTGAATCATAACTTCTTTACAATCTAAGATGGCAATATGATTAAAGAATTATGGTGGAATTAAGGAGATTTGTGATTGATACAAAATGACTAATTATTATCTTTTTCTATAAAGAAAGTGAATAGAATGGAAAATCACTATTCAAGAGGAAACGACAAAACAATAAGTTGGAGATCAAAGATATGGTGAATCCGTTAGGATCCTTCGATCCTCAGGGGTCGTTGCTTCAAGACTTATCTGTGTTTTTTATACTTCTGCCTAGCCATTATAAAAAGGGACAGCGCTGGTAGCACAGGGGGAAGATTTTCATTGTCAATTTGTAGAACTTATTGTTGTAAACTTAAATTTGATCATTGACTCTCTTTGAAGAGCGATCGTTGTAAATCTGCCATTTATGATTAATATATAACTCAGTTGTTGTTCCATTATCTGATTCTGGAGTAACCACAACAGTGCTTCCCTAGTGGCTAAGGTCCCGGCCCTAGTGGATCTACTTGCTTCTTATATCATTATTTTCCTATTATAGTCATGTGTTTTTTGATTTCCTTTGCATTCTCTTAATTCTCTTTACTCAGTAATCTTTTGTTTCGGAATGTTTCCCTGAATTGCTCTGTTATATCGAAATCGTAATTAGATAGCAAGATTGTTGTTTACAACCGAAATATTATATTGTTCCTTCTTAAACAATATTGCATTGTCTAATTCGGATTCTGCTATTCATTTACATATTGATATTGTTGTTCATTTACAGATTGATATTGTTGTTCATTTAACTACAATCCACTTACAATTATGATTGTTCTTCATTTAACTGTTGTTCAATTATAATTGCAATTGTCGTTCCTTTATAACTATGGTTAATGTCCATTATGCTGGAATAACATTACTAATTCAATTACTCTAGATTCACTGTGTGTTTACACTTAATTAAGTTTGTTGTTCAATTTCTGTAGATTTAATTAGGTTTGTTGTTCCTTTCTTAGATTGCTATTCAATTCTTTTCTTAGTTAAAGATTGTTTTTCAATTCATTTCAATTAAGATTGCTGCTTAATTCATTTATGTATATTAAGCTTTGTTGTTCGATCTTTTCAGTAGATTAGTTGTTGTTCCTTTTCTGTTAATCGAATTGTTATTTCCAGCATTTTCTTTGGTGAGGATAGAAAGATCTACAACTGTAACAAACATTGACTACTGTTGTCTAAGTTCTTAGATTTGAGATCTTGCTTGTGATTTATTTTCATTTACATCAGTTTACAAAGGAAAGAGTTATCATTACTACATCCTTGAATAATTATTGTTGTAGTTTTTTGACTGAATGATTTAGTTACAAAGCATTTAAGTTTCTTGCCATTACAATTAGATTTTGTTTCTATCATTCATTTACTTTTACTTTTGTAAGCACTATACTGCAAGAATTACTCTTGAACAAGTGACTGCCTCAGACTAAGTACACTCTTGAGATAAAAAATCGTACCTGGATTGATAATTAATGTAGGGTAAATAGGGGTTAATATACACCTTTTTATCGCTCAACATTTTGGCGCCATTGCCGGGAAGAGTGTAGCCATTTGTTTCTTTTGAAAAGAGAGTAGTATAAGTACCTGCTAGGAGAGAGTTGGGTTTTAAAAACGAAAGGTAAGAACCTGCATACGGAGCATGTAAAAACCCTACTCCCCCGCCCGCTTTACTGTAGATTTGTTGATTATTTTGGGTAGAAAGAAGCATTTTATTTGTGTGCATGACTAAGCAAAAAAAGCTTGAAAAGAATCCAAAACCACTACCAAAACCTAATAAAGCTAAGGGACCGGTGACCCTTGGCCAATCGACCTTTATAGACAATATCCTTAAAAAAGCAGAATCTCAGCCATCAGTAGGCCCTAGAAAAGTTGCTTCTAGACATCCTACAAGTTCCCTTCAGGCCACAGAATCACCATTTGTAGCCTTTACTGAGGTGCATAGCCAAACAAAGGAGCAAGATTTTCAAGAAATTGAGATCTAGCCCAAAATCGTTACAAGAAGGGAACCTTAGTAATCTCTGTGAAGGAGGAGAAACAGGGGGAACCAAAGAACCAAGATCTCCTCTTGGAATAGTTTAGCCACTAAGTAGCCAAGATAAGGGAAGTGTTGTCAATATCATCTAGAACAAAACTGAAGAACCTAAAAATCTAAGATCCCCCCAGACATTAGTTCGTCAATGAACTCTCATCATCCCAGACAAACGAAGTGTTGTTAAGGCCATTCTTGCTCCTTCTAACCAGCCCAGAAATACACCCCTAGAAATCCCAGAGGAATATTGTCACATATTTGACAAAATGGCCCAAAACCAACAAACACCCCAAACCTCCATACTACAAAATCCCATTGTAGGTACTGCAGTTAATGCACCTATGAAGGCCATTCCTTTCCAGCATATTTCTACATTCCGTGGCCTAACATCGGAAGATCCAGACGCATTTTTATTTGAATTCAATGTACTATGTCGGGGGTATGACTATACCACTAATCCCCAAAAGCTAAAATTATTCCCCCCTACAATAAAAGGGGCTTCTTTACGGTGGTTTATGGGGTTAGGTGGAGGTGTTATAAATGACTGGGATCAGATGAAAGGTGCTTTTCTGAAGAAGTATCAGGATTATTGTAGGTCTAGAGAGTTAAAGGATGAAATATTTCAGATGGTAGCCAAACCTAACGAGACACTAGAAGAGTATGCTGAACGCTTTCAGTATAATCTTCAAATCGCCTTATGCATCACTACCCTTACCTAACAATGTATTAAAAACAACATTAATTAAAGGCATGAAGGAACAATGGGTCGAAACACTAAATATCATGGGAAAAGGTAACATCTATCAAGAAGATTTTGCTGACATTATTGATTTGTGCATCAGGAGTTCACGAGGCAGTACAAGGCTAAAACCAGCGGAACGTGACATGCTCACAAGGGACAACAAGATCTCTCGTGGAGGAGTAACCCGCACGAAAATTTGGAATTTACTGGAGAATTTGAAAACTGATATATCGGGGACTCTGACAACACAGCTCGATATTATGCAAGCGAAACATAAACAAGCAGAGGCAAAGAAAAATCTGGTAATATTCTGCCCTAGATGCAGAAAGAAACACAGCCATAAAGAGTGCCCATTGGGTGCAGTTCAAGTCTGCGCTATTTGTACAAAAGAACACTCCATAGAGAATTTCCCCTCACTCTCAGGTTTGAAAGAAGTATACAAGGAAGTAGAGGAATAATCAGAACCAGTGTACCTATTCAATCAGCATCATCAATGGCAGCCATGACAACCAGGTATGCCCTCTGATCCATCTTCTTCTTTCCAACCTCCACAATATCATGCTCAACAATATAATACAATGTGGCAAAATCAGCCACCCTATTCAAACTAGTCACAACAACCATTTCCTTCATCACCATGGCCAAATCAAACAAGCCAAACTAATTGGCCAAATTTCCCCTACTCTCCACCATATTGGCAAAACAATGCATATCCAGCACAATGGTCCCCTCCCACTTCACAGAGTCAAGCCTAGCAGTCAAATTGGCAAAGACCAATGAATCAACTAGCTGGAACCATCCCACTCCCTAAACCCACACTGTCAATGCCATATACACTACAACAAAATCCCCAATCCAACTTAAGACCGCAACTCCCAGCCCAACCGAACCCAAACCCAAATAATAGACCGGTTCAATTTGTCCCAATAATCGAAACACCACAACTAGAAACCGATGTAAGGGAGTGCAACGACCTTCAATTAAGTTCTGGGTGCATAATAGAAACTGAGGGATATAAAAATGCTCAAATTGAAAATTAGTTACCCGCAGAATAACCATTACAATGAGAATTTGTGGTTAGACAACAAACTCATGACCAAGCAACCACATCTTCTCCCCCGTTCCCAAAACGACTAATCATACAGTGACCTATAGAACATTCTAACTTTGATATTCTGGGAGAACTAAGAAACTTGTATATAAAAATCCCACTTGTCCAAGCTATCCAAGATATCCCAGTATATGCAAAAACAATCAAAGAGTTATGTATAAGGAAGCCAAAGAGGAGAATAACAACTAACCCAACTGTCCAAGTAGTTGGCACCCTATCTGATCTGTTATCAAGAAGAGAAGCACCTATCAAATATGAAAATATGAAGACCCAAGGAATCCTATAGTGACGGTGCAAATCAATGGAAAAACCTTCTCAAATGCCCTAGTTGATTCAGGGGCTGCAATTAATATTTTAACAACCACCACTTGTCAAAAACTGGGCATTACATCAGTGGAACAAACCTCCACCTTATTAGAACTAGCTGATCGATCAGTAGTTAGGCCAGAAGGTACACTACACGATGTAATGGTATCCATAGATTCCTGGGAATATCTTGCTGAATTTCTAATAATCAACCCCAAAAACCGACTCGATGGACACCCATAAATCTTAGGTAGAAATTGGCTTGTGACTATTGATGCTTACATTGGTTGCCAACAAGGTAGTATGACTATAACGAGAGGGAGTAATATCAAGAATCTAGCTCTATACCCTCCAGCCTAGCCAAGTGTAACAATAATAAAAACTAACAAACAACATGTATCATACCTCACAGAAAACATTAGGTCCCCATTAACCATAGAATATTCCCTCGATTTTAAATACCAAACAGAGGATGATGTTATTAACAACTTCATTAACCAATCCAAATCCAGATCCCATGTACAATGTCACATGAGAAAGGCAACATTTGATAATGAACTAGAAGAAGATCCACTCAAAGACAATCATGACCAATCAATACCCACCACCTTTGTTTCAAACAACAAAATTATAGATATTGAGCCAGGAAAAACCTCGAACATTAACAATAACCTGACTCCTGAACAAGAAGAAAAGCTAGTCCAACTACTGAGAAAATATAAGGAAGCTTTTGCATAGGATTATCCAGACATGAAGGGAATCGGTCCCTGGCTATGTATGCACCACATTTATATAGAAAAAGATGTTAGACCCATTCGCCAACCCCAACGGAGACTCAACCCTCACCTGAAAGATATTGTGAAAACTGAATTACAAAAACTTTTGGATGTAAACTTTATTTATCCAATCTCCGATAGCAAGTGGGTCTCTCCACTAGTAGTGGTGCCAAAGAAGAATGGAAAGTGGAGGATTTGTGTAGATTACAGAGAATTAAACAAAGAAACCCAAAAAAACCACTTTCCCCTTCCATTCATTAATCAGGTATTAGACACATTAGTAGGAAAGAAATTATTTTCTTTCTTGGATGGCTTAAGTGGATACAATCAGATTCAGATTGCCCCTGAAGACCAGGACAAAACTACTTTTACCTATCCTTGGGGAACATTTGCTTACAAATTCGTGCCCTTTGGCCTATGCAATGCCCCTACCACATTTCAGAGGGCCATCCTCAGCATCTTTTCAGATTTAATAAATGAAAGGCTCGAAATATACATGGATGATTTCACACCATATGGAGATGATTTTGAGCCAACATCAGACACATTGGAAAAGGTGTTGCAATGATGTATTGCCACCAAGCTCTGCTTGAGCCATGAAAAGTGCCATATGATGATGATCGAAGGACTCATCCTAGGTCATTATATCTCGGCAGCTGGAACACAGGTAGATTCGACCAAAATTCAAATAATTTTGTTAATACCTACTCCTACCACACAGATAGAGGTACGCAGTTTTCTAGGATTTTCTGGTTATTATAGGAGATTCACGGAACATTTCTCTCAAATAACTACACCTTTATACGCCACTGACAGGGAATGTTGATTTTGTTTGGACAGATAAATGCGATCGTGCTTTTGAGGATCTAAAAAAGCTTGTGTCAACAGCCCCAGTGCTTAGAGGGCCAAATTGGGAGCTACCATTTCAAATTTCATCGAATGCTTCAGACACAGCTATTGGAGCAGTCTTTAGGTAGGAAGAAGACAAAAAACCATATGCAATCTATTATATTAGCAAGAATTTGTCTCATGTTGAGCTAAACTATACTGTTACTGAAAAAGAGTTTTTAGCTGTAATACATGTTGTAAATAAATTTAGGCATTATACCGCTGGATATCCTGTTGTCTTATATACAGATCACTCTGCCATAAAATATTTAGCAAATAAACCTATTACAAATGGTAGGGTAAAAATATGGTTGATTTTATTGCATGAATTTGACATCATAATAAAAGATCGACCTGGAAAAGAGAACCATGTAGCTGAATTTCTCTCACGAATACCGAAGCCAGTGGATGCAGCAGCAGTCGAAGATCAATTCCCATATGAACATTTGTTTGTTCTCATTGTCAAAACACCCTGGTATGCTGATGTTGCACATTATTTAGCAGTAGGCAAATTACCAAAGCATCTAACCCCCAATGAACGAAAACAGATTGTACAACGTAGTACCCGATTTTCTTGGATTGGGGGCTACCTATTTCATACAGGGGCAGATATGCACATCAGAAGATGCGTCCATGAAGATGAAATATTTGAAATTCTGAAAGCTTGTCATGACGGACTGTGTGGAAGACATTTCATAGATCGAAGGACTGGTCACAAGGTTTTGCAAACAGCTTATGATTAGCCCACAATCTTTAAATATGCTAAGAATTTTGTGCAACCCTGTGATAGTTGCCAAAGAGCAAGACGTCTCAGACAATCTGACGAAATGCCTTTAAACCCACAGTTATTAATTGAACCATTTGAGCATTGGGTGTTTGATTTTATTGGTCCGATCAACCCATCATCAAATCAGAAAACATATATTTTAGTAGCAACAAAGTATGTTACCAAATGGGTTGAAGCAGAGGTACTTCCAAGAGCTACAGAGGACTTTGTGATTCATTTCTTGTTCCAAATATTTGTGCGATATGGCCTCCTACGATACATAATCACGGACGAAGGACCACAGTTTGTAGGTAATAAAATCACTGCAACATTAAAAAATTATCACATTCAACACAAAATTACCACTCCATATCACCCATAGGAAAATGGCCAAGTAAAGAGCACGAATAAAGTGATAGAGGCAATATTGACAAAAACCGTTGCATCACACAGGCGTGATTAAGCCTCAATATTGAACAGAGCCTTATGATACCGAACAACGTGGAGAAACACCACTAGCTATTTACCATATCAGCTAGTATTCAGAAAGGAACCCATCTTTCCAATAGAGTTCGAAATACAAACATTAAGAACAACACAGGAGATTGGTATGGATTTAAATGAGGCCCAGACTAACAGATTATAGAAAATTAATGAGCTAGATGAAATTAGGCTCTCGACTCTTCAATGCATTGCATTAATTCAACAGTAGAGAGCAAAATGGCACGACGCCCTAATCAAAAAGAAAATCTTCCACGAAGGAGATTGGGAACTCCTATATGACTCTAGGTTTCAAGATTTTCTGAGGAAACTTCAAACTCGATGGCTTGGGCCGTATGAAATCTAGAAAGTGCATGACAATGGAACCATTACTTTGACTATTATCGATGGATCTGGACATATCTTTAAAGAAAATGGTCACCGAGTGCGACTGTACCATAAACCGCTTACTCAGGAATCCTTTTACCAACAACTCCAGGAAGATTCTTATATACAAATTCTTGCTAAGGAAAATAATCCTTCCTCAACATTGGTTCTGTTATCACTTAAGAATTCTAATGCCAAAATTTTCAATAGTTTGATGGTAAAGGTTAGTGCTAGTCTAAATTTGATTTTTGTTTTCCTTAGAGTCTGAGTCTTAGGAGTCTTGAGTCAACTATGCATTCTCATTCATCACGGATCTCATAACCATGTGTCAGTTTGGTTCAAAGGTTACTATGTGCAATAAATATTTTTAGGTAATTTCACAGTGCATAAATCCTTTTTAGCAGTTTCACAGCGCAACATGTTTTAGGTGATTTCATAGCGCATAATTCAAATTACACTGAATGTGCTACGAAATTGGAGATTCGTGCAATCCGCAACAAATCTTTCCCAACTGTTAAATCTGTCAAGTCCAATTAAGGTTGCATCATCCACTGTCAGCTTATACACTCCACATATCAGGTCTAACCACTTATCTCCATCATTACAGTCGCTAGGTACTCTGGTACACTCGGATTGCAAGATCCAAGAAAAGTTAGGTATGCACAGTCTTAGTCATGATTCCATTCATTGCATAAGAGAAAAATCTACAAACATTCAATTTGAATGCATTACATATCAAGCGAGGCAGCTATCAAGCGAGGCAGAGATCAAAGATTGAAACAGAGTCGGTCATCAAATGTATCATTCCACTGGAGATTCATGGAGGGCTCTGTAGAGAGAAAGAATCACAGGTCAGGCAGGTGTTTAAGGACTAAACCTGAAGGTTTAGATATAACCTTGAGGAACAGGGAAGTTGAGCATGCATTCAAGCAAGCTGGGTGCTGGAATTTTTGCAAGAAACTCCAGGGAGGTCATGCACAGGTCACCAAGGAATTTGCCTTGAATTTCACAAGACTGAATTCAAAGGTTGGTATGCCTGAACTGCAGGTCTCACCAAACATAATATCCACAGTTACGGAGATTCCAAGAGGGCAAGAAACTTGGTTTAAGAATTTCAAATTCGATATGAACCCATGTAAATAATTTTTGAAGCATGAGTTCTTTAACTCTGATTTAAACAAATCTGTTCCTAGGAGTTATGTCAAGGATTCGTATGCCAATTTGCTTACCTGCATACAAAAGTACCTTACCTGTGAAGGGAGATACAATAAGGTGTATTCATATCATTTAAAACTTTTGTTGCATTTCACAAGGAAGACATCTATTGATTTACCTTTCTTCTTATCCCATAGCCTAAGCAAAATATGTGATAAGGTAAAATTAAGGAAAGAGGCTTGTGAGAATTCATTGTTTCACCATGGATTGGTTAAGTTGATTGTTCTACATGAACTCCAAAGAGTAGGTAGGGATTGGCCCACATTCATATTCATGTCTGGTTTCAAGAACGAGACCAGTCTCAATCCTCAAGCTGTAAAAGATCTTCCAACAACGACTGGTCATCAGGCAGAAATAAGATCCAGGAGGTTTTCAACGTTGAAGGCTAGGAAACAAGTAAGAGAATCCACCCAGCCACTAACTATCTAGGATACACCCTAGCAATCCCTTAAAGATAAAGCTCAGGTCAAATAAGGTGCACATGAGTCAAGCACAGGTGAAGGAGTTCAAAGAAGAAGGACTAGGAGCCGGGTAGATAAAGAAAAAGGCAAATCAGTGATGACTGAAGACACCCCGGTTTCAAAGGGAATTCTTAATGACATATTGCAGGCAATTGATATTGAAGAGTATCCCCTGGTTCAAGAATATGTGATAGAGTCAAGAAAAGACAAGGCTAAGAAAAATAAAGCCTCGAAAAAGCTCAAGTTTGATGATCCAGTTGATAAATTTTTCTTTAGACCAAGAAGACCCATAATGAGGAATTTCAAAGACATACAGGAGATATTGCCAGGAGCAGATGAAATAGGGGAGGCAATACAGCCTCATGAAGGAAAAGATAAAAGCAAAGCAGTTACCCTTCAAGAAGAAGATAGTGTTGAAGAGTTGAAAAGGAGGTTGGAATTGGCAAACTTTGAAATTGCTAGACTGAAGAAAGCTTCCAAGCAATTTGCAATCAAGGAGGCTTATTTTAACCAAATGCAAGCTCGGTGGGAGGACAAAACATTTCAAATAACTGAGTTGGTTGATTTTAATGTTCAATTTCGTAGCTGGACTGTCCCTGCAATAAAGGAAGCACAATTCATCAGAAAGGTCAATACAAACCTGAGAACTGGGATCAGAGTCATGAAGAAACAAATTGAGGACTTAAAGATACAGTTAAGCCAGCAGAAAGAATCTCCTTAAAGAAGTCACACATCAAGTAAGGTTATGTTTCAAATTTTGATGGTTGTTACAATATTTCTTGAAGAATCATACATTTTCACTCAGTTTTGAAAAGCTTTGGAGCAATTGAAAAGGATGTTTAAATATCAAAAGGCTCAAAATAGCAAAATTTTGGGTTGAAACTGTGTTTTTGGAATTACCGAGCAGTTTCGTAGCGCGCTATGAAACTGCTGCTGAAGATGGTGACTAATGCACAGCAGTTTCGTAGTGCGCTATGAAACTGCTGAAGCCACATAATTTAAACTTAGTCAATAGATTTTGAGAGACCGAGGGAAAATTTTGAAAATGGAATATCTTCAAAGGATAATCTAAAGGTATCAACTTTCAACAAGGTCAAGACAAGTGGAGGAAATATATATTTGAACCCAATTCTAAACTTTTTGCTATAAAGTGATCATATTTATTATAGTCCATGATATGTCAAACAACTTGGAGGAGCTTTTTTCTTCACACATGGAAAAGGTTGACAACACATCAAGGATGTGGCATTCTGATATATTTTGCATAATCAAAGATGAAGGGTATGGTTCATTGGATTCGAATATCTTGGAGGAAAACCAAAGGCAGGTAAACAGGCGCAGTTGCCTACTTTTCAGGCAAATGGAGAAGATGGGAAATTGAGGAACAGTATGGAGCTTCAAACATCCACCACAGCCAAACTAAAAAAAAGACCACTTGTCAAAGAACGAGAATGATTGTAATTAAGGCTATTATTAGCATGATATGGAGTTAGACTCCTATTTGACTTAGATCTCTAAAAGGTCCAGTTAGCAGTTCGTTACTTTTAATAGGTAGTTAGAATTTGAATAGGTGTCATAAGAAGTAGAATTCAAGTTCCCCTCATGTTGGAGGAGGAATCTCAGCCTTGTAAAAGAACTATATATATACAAGAAAGAGAAATGTACTAAGGGTTGGAAATTTATTGAAAAAGCTCTGATATTTGGCTTCATGTAAAGACTCTATTTTAGTAATACAAGATTGGGTTTACTTCTCAGGACTCAGAAGTCTTTCAATATTCAGAATGTGTTGTGTTATTCTTTTCCTAATATTTGCAGTGGTATGAATGTGTAATCACTTAGAATTCACTTATAGTGATCTAGCTTCCTGTATGCATTCATAGACTGTGTGGTCCCATAGGTTTTTGGTATGTTCTGAATGTGTTGAATGCTAAATGCCATGACTTCTATGTAAGGTTAATACCATTTTCATACCGAAATGATGTTGACTCCATAAGCCCAATATGTGTTTCCACCATTCATATTTTTACATTTTTTTCACAAGAGTTAGCCATCTTAACTATAATAAAAAACATTAACCCTTTGAGAGATCCCTCTCTGGTTGGGGAGGCTAAGCCTCAGCCTAAAGCAGGTTTGAAATAGTTACTTGAAGTCTTCCTAGTCTACAGCCTTCCAAGGCCTAATTTTGAGATAACAGGTTCACTAAATAATTTCATTTTTTTTTAACCTTGTACATAAGTTTTTCTTTTCTACTGTATAAACTAGTTTCTGTACAATTTTTTGTATTTCTACATTTTTTTGCATTTTGTTGTTCCTTTCCGAAGGAACATCATTTCCATCTTTTTGTTGTTCCTTTCCAAAGCAACAACACTTTTTAATTTTGTTGTTCTTTTCTGAAGGAACAACATTTCCATCTTTTTGTTGTTGCTTTCCGAAGGAACAACACTTTTGCATTTTGTTGTTCCTTTCTGAAGGAACAACATTTCTACCATTTTGTTGTTCCTTTCCGAAGGAACAACACTTTTGTATTTTGTTGTTCCTTTCTGAAGGAACAACATTTCCGCATTTTTGTTGTTCCTTTCTGAAGGAATAGTACTTTTGCATTTCTTTGTTCCTTTCCGAAGGAAAAGCATTTCCTCCTTTTTTTTTTTGTGCTTTTCCAAAGGAACAACACTTTTGCATTTTTGTTGTTTCTTTGGAAAGAAACAACACTTTTGTTTTTTGTTGTTCCTTTCCAAAGGAACAGCACTTTTGCATTTTTTTTGTTCCTTTCTGAAGGAATAACACTTTCACAATTTTGGCATTCCTTTCCGAAGGAACAACACTTTCATTTTCTGCTATTCCTTTCCGAAGGAACAGCATTTCCGCATTTCTGTTGTTCCTTTCCGAAGGAACAACACTTTCTTTTTTTTGTCGTTTCTTTCCGAAGGAACAGCACTTTTGCATTTTTATTGTTCCTTTCCAAAGGAACAACACTTTCGTTTTTGCTATTTCTGCATTTTTGCTATTCCTTTCCGAAGGAACAACACTTTTGCATTTTTGTTGTTCATTTCCAAAGGAACAACACTTTCGTTTGTTGTTGTTCCTTTCCAAAGGAACAACATTTCCGCATTTTTGTTGTTCCTTTCCTAAGGAACAACACTTTTGTATGTTGTCATTCCTTTCTAAAGGAACAGCACTTCTGCCAGATATTTTTGTTGTTCCTTTTAAAGGAATAACCCTCCTTCGCATTTTTCCTTTCTGTCGTTCTTTCCGAAGGAACAACAGTTTTGATTTCGAATGATCTTAGGTTGTTCCACCAAAGGAGCTATATTTTATTTCGTGTTTGCTTTATTTGTTGTTCCGTTTAAGGAATAGCTGCTATTCTTCTTAAGGAACAATAGTTTTGAGTCTATTTTTTTCTTTTGTTTGTTTTTCCTCTTAAAGGAACCACATTTTTTGTGTGCAAAAGTTCTTTTGTTGTCCCTCTTAAGGAACAACAGCTGTTCCATCTAAGGAACAACAGCTGTTCCATCTAAGGAACAACACCTTTTGAGTGCTTTTTTTTAATTTTTCGTGTGTGTGTGTGCTTTATCATTTAGAGGATTTTTGTGAATAATGGTTCATTTAAGGCACAACTATACATTTATGCAAGAACACAAAAACTAGAGGATACTGAAATCAGCAACTCAAAGAAAATCGTTATCTTTAGAGAAATTACTTTGAATCGATAAGAAAAAAGAGGAAAGGACACAACTATCTATATCACTTTGTTGTCTTTATTTTTATTAAAACAAATTTGATTGATTATTTTTATCATGTTGGTTCTTCCTTAAATCTCCATAATTCTCTTTGATCATTATTATTGAATAAGAATAAGGGCATATTTTCCTCTATTGAGATGTTCAAACTTCTTCCACCATCCCTACTATTAAGGAGAGTTGAGCCATCCTCTGTATATAAAGAGGAAAGTGCTATATAAAAGAAAAAGGAAAAAAAGAGAAAAATATATATCTATATGATTGCTAACATGATTTTTCAAATGAAGGATTCGGGGTCTCATCAAGAGCCAACCTACCATGATCATAAGGAAGCAAGTGAAGGTGCATTCCCACTATGGCCACCACACCAGGGATATGATCCAAGAGGCATATCAGGAAAAGAAAAAAGTCCTTGGAACAGGAGATCTCATCATGAGCCGACCTACCAGCCTGCCCACCTTTCACTCCTTCCTGGTGAATGGCATTGTGATTCATCTTGTTACCAAGCTAGCACAATGACCTCCATTCTGACATCACACAACACTTTCTTAGGCATACACAAAGGATTATGGTCCCAAGGGTGAAACAAGCAACTCTATCAAGGTTATGGACACCTGTGGGCAACAGAGCTCTGTTGATGGTATTGAAGTCATACTTTTCATACACCAATATTCATTATAAACTATTTTTCTTATATCTTTATATTGATTTCAAATGAGAATATGTTATATAACCCTTTCAAACCTTTTATATATGAAAAATCATTTATAAATCAATCATAATGGTTAAAGTGGATAATGACCGCATAAGAACTTTTACATACATTAGTTGTCCTATCCACTATTTTTCACATCATTTCATGGAATTTCCATATCTATTTTTGATTTCCATCATAAGCCTCAATTTTAGTAATCTGCTGATTTTTGTAATCATGTCATGGATATACATGTAGTTCCTTTATTTTACTATACAATTGCAATCCAGCATGCTGCTCCTTTATTTGTTGGTCGAGGATGGCCTATCACATTTTGGGGGGGCATGGTGACCTCCATAATATGCTGGCATACGTGTCAAATCCTTATTTGGAGGTACTATGACTCCATCAAAACTCAGGAATAGAAAGTTTAACGGTATTGATATTTCCCAAAATGCAAAACGTGTTGTTCCATCGTCATTTCTGTGTTTTTTCTCTATAAAAATTAACAATGTGCTAAAGCTTGAACAACGTATTGTTCCATCATCATTTCTATGTTTTTGCTCTGTAAAAGTAATAGTGTGCTAAGCTTGAACAAAATGGGAGGCAAATCAATACGTAGCGAACCGCAGGTGTTAATCATCTCCAACACTGCACGCGAAATTTTAGTAAGAGTAGGTTGGATTGCCTACCTTAACCGACTACAGTAGTCTAATGAGATGGTGGCCATTGAATTTCTACAAAATTTGTAGGAAGATCGTTCCATGGTGAGGGGGAGGCGAATAACACTAACAGATGCGATAATTGTTGAAGTATCGGGACTGCCAGCTAGTGGACCAATATGGACCCAGAAAAAAGCGAGACTTCAAGACGCTATAACCATCTTCCGGGATGAAGGACAGAGCCTTACTGTCAAAGGAAAAGGAGTCCTACCTACAACCCAGGGAGGACCATGGGCAGAATTAGCCAGGATTGTGCAAAGATACATCATCTGCAATAGCAGAAAAGACGTGGTGAGGCCACACCATCTAAAATTGTTACCTGTATTAAATATATATATATGCTATGAATTTTCCTACATACTTAAATTTTTTACTGCATGATGCTGCTCAGAGTATAAGAAAATCTCTTCATGTAGAAACGGTAGTAAGTCATCACGGCTTAATTCGGCTAATAGTCAGTTATAGTCTCGCTCAACAGCAGATTACTTGGGAAGAATTGATATTCCCAATAGATCGGGAATTGGCCTTACCAGCCCCAAAATGAAAAAGAACTGATAGCACATCAGTGAGACCGCAGAAATGAAGACAGTCTACCAGATTGGGGAGAAGCAGGGGAATGCTGGGAAGTCCTCAAGAAAATAGTAGCCAAGCATTAGAGATATACGACTCAAAGGATGAGCAACCCCCACAACTTGAAGGAGGGGAAAATGAAGAAGAAGAATTAGAAGAAAATGTAGAAGAAGAACTGGAAGAAGAAATTGAGCACTCCAACGAGGAAGAAGGGAGGAAGCAGAACCACCCAGCAAAAGCCCATTACAAAACTCTCTACAAGAATATGAATTGGCCCAAATTTTGGCCAATATGGGGGAGTACATCCAGCCCTAGAGGCCACTCAACCTCGATATTGAGGCAGGACCATCACAGGAGCACTCTGCTCATAATAAGAGTGCATCTGAAGAAATGAATGATGAGGAATAAGAGGAAAGACAATCATAAGAACACTCTGCTCACAGTTGGAGTGCATCCAAAGAAATCCATGATGAATAAGAAGTAGAAGAAGAAGCTGCCCAGGAAATAGCAGATCAACCCAGGGTTTTCTCCCCTGAAAAACCTAATCAGGAGGACAAGAAGACTGACGAAGTGTTCCAAGCATAAAACATGGAAATAAGCCAAGGCGAGGGTACAATCCCTGAAGAACAGAGCCCAGGCCCAAGAAAAGAAACAGTTGTTCCTTTGAAGGAAACAAATTAAATCCAAAGGCTGCGAAAGGAACAGCAAAGGCTATTAAATGTAGTTAAACAGCTCAAACAACAAATAAGGGTCCTAAAAATGGGGAGAATCTCAAAAAGAACCCCTGGAACAAAGGATGCAGCTACCCATACGAAACCCCATAAAATGAAGACCAAAAGAACTCAAACTAAACCTATTATCATTCAGGACCGTAAGGAACAACATGTGGTTGTTACAAACATAGAGGCCCAAACAGAAAGAACACTAGTCTGTAATAAGGACATCCAGATAAAGGCATTGTCCTCTAGCATCACGACCGACCAGACAGTTCATGAGAAAGAAATGCAGACTATAGGAACCAGATGTCGCAATAAGGAGATCCAAGTAGATCTCCAGCCCAAAAATATTTTGATGGACAGTGATATGAGGATAGTGAGACTTCAAAAATATCTAGCATAGGCCCAGCAAACGATAGAAAAGCTCACAGAGGAAACTATTCCTCAAGAGATATATCAACAGTTACAGCAGCAAGTAAAGAACATCAATGCATCGAAAAGTGAGGCCTTTGATAGATGGTGGAGGGCAGAGGAAAAAGTTAAAAAGGTAACCAATAGACTAGGCACATTTATGAGTCAATGGATACCCTATGTTCTCTATATACTAATGTTCTATCCTATAGGTTACCTGCCAAAAATTATGCTTTGTTTTGATGGAAAGGTACTTACAATTAAAAATTAAAGTTGTCAATGTAGGGGTTCCTATAGAATTAAAAACTATTGATGATTTCATAATATGTTGTAAACATTATGGGGTGAAAGTCTAGTGATTGCTATGTGAGTTTTATTTGCATAATCTTGTGTTGGATGGTGAAACAAAAGAAAACCATAGCCCTTTTGTGGGTGATATCCAGCTTCAGGCATTCATATCTTTTGATGACCAGATATAGTGGCTTAAAGCCCATAATACATTTCAGAGACAGGAGAACGGGTTAGATTTTTGGATAAGGGGTGAACCAAGAAACCCATTACCACTGTGGAATAAGCATAGAAGCTTAATGAGAAAGCAAGGTGTGATCCAGAAATTGGAACCCATTCACAAAACAGTGGTCCAGCAAGGAGTAGATTACTTCCTAGCCATCAAAGACCTTGCCATAGCAGCAGCTAAACTTTGATACCAGACTTCCAATCGGAATGTTTAGGACAAAAAGCCATTCAATTACAAAAATTTTAAATTATTTGTTGAGCGCCTGGTTACCTATAGTAACCTCATCTAGAGAGAGGGACCGCATTGGTTAGGTTGTAGGTTTCGAAGTCCAATTATCTGGTATCCTGCACCAGGGTATAGAGCCCTATATGAATTTCTTGAAGGCCAGACAGGGCATATTTTTTAAGTTTTAGCTAGAAATCATGGTTTTAGACCACTGCATGAAAATCCTTCTCCATCCTATTCCCTAACTGCCTTACATGTAAATTAAAATGTTTTCATGAGGGCATGAAAAAGGGTAAGCAAGGGAGTGTGTTGAGCATTGGAAAAGGTATTTATTTACCATTTATTTCTTTATCTTTTCCTTTGAATCATAACTTCTTTACACTCTAATATGACAATATGATTAAAGAATCATGATGGAATTAAGGAGATTTTTTATTGATACAAAATGACTAATTATTGTCTTTTTCTATACAGAAAGTGAAGAAAATGGAAAATCACTATTCAGGAGGAAAAGACAAAACGATAAGTTGGAGATCAAAGATATGGTGAATCCCTCAGGATCCTTTGATCCTAAGGGATCACTACTTCAAGACTTATTTGTATTTTTTATACTTCCACCTGGCCATTATAAAAAGGGACAGCACTGGTAGCCCAGGGGGCGGATTTTTATGTCAATTTGTAGAACTTATTGTTGTAAACTTAAATTTGATCATCGATTCTCTTTGAAGAGCAATCACTGTAACTCTGCCATTTATGATTAATATATAACTCAGTTTCTATTCCAATATTTGATTCTGGAGTAACCACAGTAGTGCTTCCCTAGTGGCTAAGGGCCCAGCCCTAGTGGATCCACTTGCTTCTTGTATCATTATTTTCCGATTATAGTCGTGTGTGGCTTGATTTCCTTTACATTCTCTTAATTCACTTTAATTAGTAATATTTTTTTTCTGAACATTTCCCTAAATTGCTCTGTTATATCAAAATCATAATTGGATGGCAAGATTGTTATTTACAACCGAAATATTATATTGTTCCTTCTGAAACAATATTGCATTATCTAATTCGGATTCTGTTTCATTTACAAATTGATATTGTTGTTCATTTATAGATTGATATTGTTGTTCATTTAACTAAAATCCACTTACAATTGTGATTCTTGTTCATTTAACTACTATTCAATTATAATTGCAATTGTCATTCCTTTATAACTATGGTTAATGTCCATTATGCTAGAGTAAGATTACTGATTCAATTACTATAGATTCGTTGTGTGTTTACATTTAATTAACTTTGATGTTCAATTTATATAGATTTAATCAGGTTTGTTGTTCCTTTCTTAGATTGTTGTTCAATTCTTTTCTTAGTTAAAGATTGTTGTCCAATTCATTTCGGTTAAGACTGTTGCTTAATTCATTTCTGTAGATTAAGCTTTGTTGTTCAATCTTTTTAGTAGATTAGTTGTTGTTCCTTTTTTGTTAATCGAATTGTTATTTCCAGCATTTGCTTTGGAGAGGATAGAAAGATCTACAACTATAACAAACATTGACTATTGTTGTCTAAGTTCTCATATTGGAGATCTTGCTTGTGATTGATTTTCATTTACATCAATTTACAAAGGAAAGAGTTATCATTATTGCATCCTTGACTGATGATTGTTGTAATTTCTTGAGTGAATGATTTACTTACAAATCATTTAAGTTTCTTGCCATTACAATTAGATTTTGTTTCCAGCATTAATTTCCTTTTACTTTTGTAAGCACTATACTGCAAGCATCACTCTTGAACAAGTGACCGCCT
This sequence comes from Pinus taeda, assembly GCA_000404065.3. Lineage (NCBI taxonomy): Eukaryota > Viridiplantae > Streptophyta > Pinopsida > Pinales > Pinaceae > Pinus > Pinus taeda. The sequence continues at coordinate 36,103 of APFE031168689.1, read as the reverse complement.
CAGAGTGGGTACACTCTTGAGATAAAAAATTGTACCTGGATTGATAATTAATGTAGGGTAAATAGGGGTTAAAAGACACCTTTTTATTGCTCAACAACAGTGCAAGTTGGTGTCTATTTTACAAAAAGAGGCTTCAATTTGTTGAACAAGGAGAGAATGTGCTGATTTCATATTCTGAATGCATTCCTACATAATTTCTAAATCAATCTCAACAAGACACCATCCGTGATAGAAGAATGGGGTCCTCAAGGCAAGTGAATGTTGATTTCCTTAGAGAGGAGCTCAAGGAAACAAATTCGTCAAGAACCAATTGGATCGAGCTTCAAAAGGTGAGGGGGTTGTACCCTCATCTACTTCTCAGATAATAGTGATCTTTTGGGTTCCACGAGGCTTCTAGTGGGAGGAATGATTTGGGGCTCAGTATTTAGCTCAAAAATAAAAGTTATCATATTGTCTTGAAACATAAACGACCACGTCTATCTCTTCAAGATGATCGCAATGCAATTTGTTTCACTGAAAACCGAGTCTGGGTGAAGGAGAAAAGATATGTTGTTCATTTTCATAAAAAGCTAAAAAAATTGCAGAACATGACAAAATGATGACATGGCAATACAGTCAGCGTGATGGGAATCTTCTTCAGTTTTTTCCCAATGGGGTTGTGACAAGTGTCACTTCAGGATTCACCAATTTGGTTGTGTGAAGGTGTTGTGGCCAGCAACAACCCCCCCCCTTTTCATTTAACTATCTACCCAAAATACTAAATGAATAGGGGACCCCTAGTTTAATTTTGAGAAAAATCAAATTTTCCTTCTTCAAAATAAAGATACCATTGCAGGCTTAAAAGCGGTCTTTCAAATATTTTAACCTAAGTCTACGATGAGGTAAAGGTCTTTAAGAAATTTCATTAATGCGCAAGGCACCCCAACGTTAAGCCCAACGTCGCATCGCAATAAGTAATGTCCATAAAGAAAAACCTCAAAATCTGCCGATCTGCGATAATGCCAATCGCAAGATCGCACATCGTAGAAATGAAATGGAAATACTTAACAAACATCAAACTCCTGCGACCCGCGATGTTGCGACCTGCGATATTGCAATCGCCGTGATGACACATTCTGCGATCTGGTGATTTGCGATGAGCGCGCCTTGCGATGGCACGATCTTCGATAGAGCATAAAGCGAATCATGAATCATTTAATCGCAAATCCTTCGGGCACGCCATTCAAAGATAGACCACTTACCATAATTTGACTCCAAATCATGCGCTTTTAATGATAGTAAGTGGGTTAGTTGTCAGTTATTTAATGAAATAAAGACGCGTGCTTTGCCGAAGAATTGTTTCATGTAAGGTGGGATATTTAGTATATCGGTTGCATTTAAAACTCTCCCATCACCTTTCTCAATCATTCATTTCCACCTCTCTTGTAATCTGTAGGAACTCAGAGATAAGAAGATTCAAAAAGTCGAACGCAGGAGCAAATGGGAAAGAAAAATAAAGCCCAAGGCTTCGAGGCGAACAAAAAGGCAAAGGAGATGGCGCCCCTGTACACAGACACTGCATGCAACAGAGATGCAGGAATTTCGACCTGGGAAGGCATGTATAGGCTGCTGGAGGAGGAAAATCCCAGAGTAATGAAGGTCGATAGCGCCGCGGGATCACCAAACTCTTCCGAGGCATCCTTAGAAGAGCTGGCTTGTTCATTTCTTCATCGAATAGCAGCTAGACCCAAGATATTGCCGTATACAGATATGATCAAATGGATATTTGACAATGCAGAGTTACAAGGCAGACAATTCAACGCTCCAGGGCATGGGCTCATAGGATCATTCACCACGCAAGACTTAAAGCTTATGTATCATCTTCCGGAGCCTCAAATGACCTACAACATGCAATTTGTCAAGAAATTCGCAGCAGAGAACCCAAACCTGGCAGAAACCACTAAAGAATGGACCAGAAGAGAGGAGCCACTAAAAAAGGATAAAAATGGTATGTATAGCACTGGTTCTCTCACCTCTCCATATTGTTTTGCTACGGCCATGTTGTGCAGGCTGTTTGGTATGCCAGATATAAATAAATTTTTGTCTGAATGGCTATCACTCATAGACGCTGCCACAAATGCCGATCTAGTGGATTGGGCCAAAATATTTTCTGATAACTTATTCACTGCTATCATGAATTACCGTTCTAAGAGATCCTTGTCACAAAGGGTCTATCCTCCGTTTTATCTGTCTGCTTACATTATGGATTCTATTTGCTATGTATCTAAATTTCCAACTATGGGTTGGAAATGGACTACCCAGGACCCGTCACCTACTCATGTTTAACACAAAGTATTATGGGATTCACAGTTTGCCCCTCACTTCTATCAGATTTGCCACGGGCTCATTTTACCCCTATATAGGATGATGTATGGTGAATAACCCCTGAGGTGCTCACCCGAAGCGCAAATAGACATCATCCCCGTCGCAAGATGGTTCGGGGAAGAATGGTTCACTTATATCAGAGTATTTGGGAGCACTGTACCTCCACATGTCCCACCTCTGTATGTCCCCAACAAGCTTTTGGCTAGGGAAATTGCCTATCAGACTTGCTCAGAAGGCGACCTAACCAAAGAGCTAAAAGACAAGAAGAAGGCCATATGGCCTCAGTTTCCTGTAGCTTGTGGGGCCTTCTCATTATTTGATGTAGGACATGCTTTTGCTGAAGTAGGGATTGTGACGTCCCTACAATTATTTAAATTCCCCACTCGACCTTTTGACATAAATAATGTTGCCCATGATTTCACTATAAGTGTCAGAATAAAAGTGTTCGCCGGAAATAAAGATTTATTTCATGACTTGTTTCAAAATAAAAGTTCATTGCAGGAAGTTTTGCGAGAAGCTAAGTTGAGGTTATCCCCAGATGACCTCGAAAGATTTTTGTTATTCAGAGAAAGAAGGCTAGCTAGTGTTCCTCTAGAAAAGCTGCAACCGCTCGCGAGAGAGCCTACTCCAAGTGTCAGCCTCAGTGGAGACTCCAGTACTTCCAAATTAAAATCCTACGCTGTCCAAGGAACACCTGAACCTTCTAAAAAGTCTACAAGCGACCAAAGGAAAATCAAAGAAGCAGCCAAGGATACTGCTCAGTCAAGCACCATGTCGCAACTGCAAGTTATCGCTTCCCCACCAAGAAATGTCCCTCCTCCCGTCACTCGTCACGACAGAGCTCGATAAAGAGTGGGAAAACTTCAACGAGCTAATCAGCCTTGAAGGGCAAGTTCCAAGAACGCCTGTGAGCGATGCGCAGGTAACACAAGAAATGGTTTCAACCATGGTCGGTAGTGTCTCAGAAGCAGAACACAGTCATATAGCTCCGTCTTCTGAGCTCCTACTTAGTGTAGAGGAAATTCCCCCACTGAACGTGTTCTATAGTCCCCAACATAAAGCAGTGGTGAGGAGACAAAGAAAGAAGAGAAAGCTGGAGAATGCGCTGTCACAGGACGCCAAACATTTAGACGTCTTATGGAAAGACCCTAACAGCAATCCAACAGAAAATCTCACGAAGTTGTCTCAAATCGCAAGAGCATACGCTTCTGCGACTATCGACAAAGCGTCAGAAGTTTA